>JAVYIG010007479.1:0-101553 GCA_035222895.1 Strongylocentrotus droebachiensis
GAGCTGGAGTCCCAACTGGCAACAAATTATTTCAAGCAGCTGCTGTTTTCTAATGTTGCACAATAGAATATACAGGTGTGCTGTTACATTTGATGTCCAAGGTTCGAAGCAGCCAACATCATTGGAAAGCTTGAGTAGTGATTTTTCTATAAAAAAAAATCTTTAATATTTCACTTTTTATTTGAACTAACAAGGGAAAAGGTGAACAGATGATAAAATATGAATACAAAAGCCTAATTGTGTCAAGAAATTTGCTTACATTGTATAACAGCAGTTTTAATTGTGAAAAATAGTAAAATCTAACAATCCTCAAACCTGCAATTTGACAAATTCCCAATTACTTCCGGCTCACGTGAATTTGTTCAAGTACAGTTCTTTATGTTGTTATATGTCAGGTTAGTGCCCAAACATGCCCAGTCGAGTAATTTTGATATATATTGTAGGAAATTTTGCTTCATTTCCTTTCGCTTGCCTCCTGTTCGTATTATCAGACGAGTGGTAGCGAAAAGTAATTATCATTACAAAAGCATATTTCCTTTTGTAAGTGACCCGGCCAATTAAATGACTGTTATTTACCTATTATTATTTACCTATATTTAAACGATGACGATATAACCTACATGATGGTTCAAGATTGGCATTGTTTATAATTCAGCCATTACCACCATCAGAGTCTGAAAAGACCAGTTCGTAGTTAGAACATGGTTCAGATGACGCCAAATATCCACAAATCTTTTAAACCTAGATAAATCCCACTTTGTGCCTTTTGGAATAATCACAGCTAAAATCATGGAGGTGATTCTATGTTTGCCCTTTTAAATGAATTACTTCCACCTGTGATCAATAGAATGTATCACAGGTGCTTGCATGAAAAATGATTACATAACTTTCGTGAGCATGTATCCAGTATTAGTCTCAGTGGGTTTGATAATTATTTTGTACAGGTGACCTTTATCTGCGCATGCACAGATTGTATCCACGAACTGGACTATTGATTGTCATTTGTGATCGTATACATGTGCATTTATTAGCATAAAGCCCCTTACTCCCATGTAATCTTTGACGAAAGTCAAACTATTGTTTAACTATTCAATGCAGTTATTCAGATCACAAGAAAGAATGATAAACATTGAATGTTACGACTTGTTATAAAGCTTTGTAACGCTTGAAAAATATGCAAGCAGACTAGGCAAAAGCGTTACAAAATTTGTATTGGATGCCGTGACTATTATTTATTATTATTATTATTATGAACATAACGGACAAAGAAAGAGGACAAAATATACAGTTCCTCATTCTACCCTCAACAGTTGCTGTGGTAGACAAAGGAACTTCCCTTCACTGCTATTATGTAAAAATGTGTAGAACAGGTGTCACATGCATATTCACCTGTTCTACACATTTTTACATAATAGCAGTGAAGGGATGTTCCATTGTCTACCACAGCAATATTATTGTTGGGGGTAGAATATGAAGAACTGTATATTTTGTCCTCTTTCTTTGTCCGTCATATTCATAGTGTATCTGCGGGTACATTGTCCTTCTTCGGGTAAAATATTCCTCTTTTAGTCGGGCCTAGCTTATAGGGGCCAGACACTGGTTTTTCGGGTTGAGTTAAACTAGGGAGATGAAAGAAAAGAGTGGAATCAAGCCGCTTTCCCTTGACCCCATGCTCCAAGCCGCCGAAACGTTATGCGCTAATCTGCAACTGTTGACCAGGTGGTGAGATAAAAGAGCGCATGAAATTTCAGGACTTAAAATTCCTACATCAGAACATGGTATCCTAGAAACTGTTCGCTGTCCCTTTCAATGATTTCTCACCAATTGTTGAATGTGTGATTTCATCCTTTTGTCCAACTGCAAAAATACAAAAAACACGCGAAAACACGCATAAACAAACTTAAAATTATCGAAGATTGTAAATCATGAATTAAATAACGGGATATTAAAACATGCAAAAATTAGCGCATTATCCTCAAATATTGAGTTTTTGTCAGGATCTGATTTTTCTTTTACCAACTCTGGCACACAAATTATAGGAAGGGCGGAGTTCTAATTTTGGAAAAATTGTTTGATACACTAATCCCAATAAAATCCCCATATATAAAGTGTCGGTAATTTAATATTTTGTAATAAATGTGAAACTGGTGCCTGGCCTCCGAGATTTCCCGCAGTAGAAGCGCGGCTCGGAGCATGGAACTTCAAAGCCAAGTGGAATGTTACACATCCTATTGTCACGCTTTAGCACTCACGAATGCGTTTGAAAAAAATTACAAGAATTTCCACTCCTTTCTTCCACTTCCTTGCTCCAACTTAAAACTTTCATGTCATTGCCTTGTCATGATAATTGTATGCACAGATAGTTTAACTGGTCTTTAGAGCTGTCGCCAGTTTTTGCAAAGAGTATTGCACGGTTGCAGCCAGCACTAGGGGTGAAAGGTAGAGATGAGGTGGTGTTGGACAGTAATGTACATCGTCCTATTCGATCCGCTGCTGGTCAAGCCGAAGCATCATGATTATACAGAGTATGTTAACTTAATTTGACCGTTGTTATGATTGATCATTAACGTGGCGGCAGCGGTGGGATACGAACCAATGTAACTGACATCGTAATGACTGGTAACTTAAACCGACACAACTATTTTTTTCTTTCACAGAATTTTCTCATAAAAGTGATCTCACGTACAAGAGTAAAAATAAATATGTTACATATATCTTTTCATCGATCATCAGGTCTTTTCAGCTTCAGAAAGGATCAGCTTTGCTGTAAGTCTGGATGCAAAGGGCAGCAGAGAAGTAGAACAACACACACAATCGATACACCCACTCAATTTGAAATCATATGAACTGGACCATCTTTTTGATGTCTATATTCACAACAGTACTAAAATCAAGGAGTACTCAAACTTCAATGCTTCGCTCTTAACCTCTGCAGCAACATCCATTTTCTATCCCGTCGGACAACAGTACGAAGTCGGCGATACCGTTGAGATTCGGATATAGGCGTACGACGGGATGGGGCGCCCTCAGACCGGAGGTGGTGACTTCTGGTTTGTTGGAGCGACTTCACCCAACAAGCACTTCAGAACTGCTGCTCGTCTGGTGGATCACCACAATGGGAGCTACTCAGCTTATTTCTTGGCGCCACTTGCTGGGAGACTGGACCTGCACGTTATACTGGGCTATCCATCAGACACTGTACGGTGGCTGAGTGAGGTCTACATGAAAGCTGATGGGTGCTTCACTTGGGCCGCCAGATACAAAAGATTTGGCGTCGGCGATGGCCAAGGTCGGTGCGCGGTGAAACGAGGTTTGAACCACCTGATGAACAAAAACATTTGCATTTATGGTGCTAATGAGACTGGGATGGGACAGAGCGCTTTTATATGCACCATGCCTGATGGATTCATTTGTGATAACATCAGATCTATAATGTCTTATGGACGGTTTGCTGGAATAGAGCAGCCAGTTAATCAGCTCATTGAAGGAAAGAAGTACCTATTCAACAAGTAAGTTGTATCTGTCATAATTGTACCGGTTCCTTTCAAAGATAAAATTGATAAATGATTGTCCAATCAAAGTTTCACCTTTGCAATAATGAAAATAAAGTTAGTTTTTAAAATCTTTGCACCGGATACTTCTTCTTCATCTTCTTCAAGATAATCTGCCTCCTTCAATACTTAAGATTCATGCAGATGCCGTATACTCGGTCTGATTGGGGTGTGCAGGTGGACCATTACACCGGGGTTTCCCCCTACTCTTAGACGAATAGTGCAATGGGTTCTTAACGTGCAAGGGTGGTGACTCTCCTGTACACGGGGCCTCCATTTAATGTCCTATCCGAGGGACGGAGTGTTTTCCACTTGACATAACCTGCGTTTATAAACAAGGGAAGGGATACGTTAACACACACTATTTATGCTTCAGTCATCCGCCTGGGTGGGAGACTAACTCGGGATCTTTGGTTCGACATGCAGACGCTTTACCGACTGAGCCAACTGAGCCAATTGCAAACAAAGATTACATTTGAAAATAAGTTTATCGATCGCTACTGAAGTGCCAAATACGTCACGTCGTTGTCCTAGATTTGAAAAAGAAAGACTGTGTAGGACATTTGCAATGCAAAATACATACATACATACATACATACATGCATTATATAGCTGGATAGTCTGAAATAATGCATGTAAATCAATCTGTCAGGTTGTCTACAACTGACCAAAATGTATCACTTTCTTTATTAAATACTACTCTGTTCTCTTTCTTTTAATCTTCACCACAGCACATTCTACAAGACCCAGCTGAGATCACCCCAATCAGTGTATCACATGGATATTGCAGAAAAGAGCAATACAGGTACGTTCACTATGGCAATCAAAGCCAACCAGGCCAGGCCGATCAAGGCCTAAGTATGTATCCGGAATCAAATCAATTTCAATTTCTATGCTATAAGGCAGGATCGAGGTAATATTTCCGTCAAAATTTACTCAAGATGCAGAGATATACTTAATCTGAGCATATTATGTCAAAATATCAGGACCCCGTTGCATAAAACCTACCATTGATGGTAACTTTGCCATCAATGGCAACTACCATGGTAACAAGGCTCAACAGCCAATCAAAATCAAGGTTTTCATGGTAGTTACCATATGGCAAAGTTACCATCAATGGTAAGTTTTGTGCAACACCTGTACACTTCAAAAAACGACTGAATACGAAATAATACCTAGAACGTCCGTTCATGTCCATGGCGTTCTACATTTATAAGTCAAAGGTGTTTGTTAGTATCTTTGCTAGTATGCAATCTTCATACTCTCCAGAGGTAGCACCGGAAGAAGTTCGTTGGAGAAGGGGCATAGGTTTCCAAACATAATGAGAGGCAAAAGAAAATGGATAATCGAAAGGGGTGGAGAAGGTTATCACAATTAATCACCCCATCCTTATCTTCTATCGCCCCTCCTGTGCATTCAAGACCATTTCACTCATTATTCTCACGAATTCCCTTTTCAAAAAACTAGGTCACAAAATCGGATTTAGAGCATGCCTCTTAAAACTTGCCATATGTTTTTCAGACATAGCAACATTATAAATGTTACTATATGATTTTGCTATTCATTACGAGGGAATATTTGTAATTGGATTATGTTTTGAATTGTTTCTTCTACTCCGGGCTACTACTGCACCATTTTAAAATTCAACCACTCTTGTGATTCTTGCTTAAAACAGGAATGCTTTCTTTAATCTATGATTACAAGATCGAACGTCCTCGAGTATTGTGCGGCGACGGCGACAGCAGGAACTCAAGCTTACTTCCAGAAGGATATTGGCTAGGCCCAAAATGGCAGTCACTCGTCTGCTCCAACAGACACTCATGGGATGACCCGGACAACGTCAAGAAGTGCTTGGCAGGTCACAAAATCATCATGTTTGGCGATTCTATAGCATGCCAGTGGTTCCGAGTCCTGGAAAGTAAATTGGGCAACAAGGATGTGTCGGACTCGTTTTTTGGTTGCACCGAGGACGAGACGCATACAGTCATTTATAAGCATCATGTCCTCTCTTCGGCACTCACGCCAACTTATAACTTTGCTGGTTTAGGGCGCATGTTCGGACCCGAATACATGGATAAGCTCAGAGACCCCGATGTAAAATACGTTGTTTTTATCAGCATGTCAGCGCACTACGCCTCGTGGAATATGGACAGCTATCGTGACAGGATGCGCGCGATTCGTAACGGTATCGCACGCATGCGTGCGAGGCTCGGTGACGATCGCGTAATGGCCGTCATCAAAAAATCTCAGCCTCGTGAACAACCTACATTTGAAGCTCGTGTCCATAGCAACGACTATATTTTCAGACAAATGAGTCGAATAATGGAGGAGGAGTTTGTTGGCATTAATGCCAAGCTGATAGATACTTGGGATTTAGTTACATCTTATCAAGAGCAAGTAGCCGTTCACATGCCATGGCCGTGTATCAACGAAGAAGTAGATTTGTTTCTTTCTTACATCTGCCCTTCTTGAAATAAGTGATGTTAACATTTAAACAGAATGAACACATAATTTGAAAGTAATATTTTCCTTAACAGTAACATCTATCTCATTGACAGGTATATTGGGGCTCATTGTCCTCGGCAAACCAAAGACTGAGTGACATACCAGTACAACAAGTGTTATGTTCTAGTCTGTGCCCCCAACTAAATTACTTTTCTTGATATTTGCAAAGCAAAAGAAGAGAACATACTAGACACAGTCACATCAGTCAAAGTAAAAAAGAAAGAAGATAACATCGTACTTGCATTTTGTAAAGAAATGTCCAAAAGTGTATTGTGCAATTAGTGCATCACTTTCATCATTATTATCATTGTAACCTGTAAATAAATAATCAAATAAAAAAAAATTGAGATAATGAGGCATTTTGTTTAAATGGTTTAACTTCTATTTCTTGATAACCTTGCTGAGTATTTTGGGCAAAGTACTTTAAGATGAACCAAAGTGTGATCTGTGTCCGTTTACGAAATATTCGTCATACAGCAATGTTGGGGTATCTTGTGGGTTTCATTCGTAGGACGTGACCAAAATATTTTTTGAGTCTTTTAGTGGAGACTTTGTCCATGACATCTTGTTCGAGGTTGAGGGATTCTTTGATGTGTATAAAGTTACACATTACAATGATCACATTTTCATATTTTTACGATCATACACAATTTTTTCTGACCCTTTTTTTCTATATAGACGGATCACGTTTTCAAAGATACATCCAAACGTGACAATACAAAGCAAATTTAGAATTACAGAATGTACAAACACCATAATTTTAAACAACAACAAAACACTGAGAGGTCTTACCGAGACTTGAACTCGGATCGCTTGATTCAAAGTCCAGAGTGCTAACCATTACACCATAAGACCGTATATGTTACCTGTGTGCAAATATTGAACAAATCCGAGTGCTTGACGTATTGTGGGGATATGAGAGTAAATGGACGAGGAAAGAGGAGGAAAAAAAAAACCGAAGAAGCAGATTTGCCAAACTCTGATTCACTCCCCTGCATGTATAATTTTACAGCTATATTAAACGCCTAAACAGTATGAAGAGAAACAGATCTTTTGTGAATTAGATAAGATGCACTCCGACTCTCAATCATACCAGCACCTTGTTCCATTTCTTAACAGAAAGAAAAGCTGTCATCGTAGTCATAAGGAAACTTAAGTATCTCCAACTTTATCATACTCACATTTAAAACAAAACATCAAAAGAAACAAAACAATTTAGTACACTTTATAATAATAATAGCGAACATTAATATACGCCATGTCTGTCAAAAATGACACTCCTGTCGCAGTTGTGTGAAAATTGTATAATTGTGGACATACGACCATCAAGTGATTCAATAAAAATACACATAAGTTTAAATTAAACATACTTCAGGACATAATTTTGCAACAATAGAATTACAAAAAAAATTAAATTAAAACCTAAAAGGTTACATACGCATAATACACAACATATAGGATATCCAATACAAAGCATATTATATTAATACAAGTTATATAAGGTAGTACAATGTAAAACATAATTAAACAAACTAATATGTTGAGAAAAGAAACGTTTTTAACAGAGACTTGAACTGTGAGTAGGAGTTCTCATTTCGGAGGTGAGGAGGGAGTGTGTTCCACAGTTCAGGGGCAGGCCAGAACTTGAAAGTAATCACCTTCTCCAGGAGTGCGATAAACGTGGGATGCAAAGAAGTTAGGTGTGACCAGAGCGGAGTCGTCGTGGGGGTTCGTAAAGGTGTACTAGGTCTTGTATGTGTGTAGGGGTCATGTAGAAATACTGTAAGCATGCGTGACCACAGGTTTTCCAGACACCCCCTAATGCCTAGTTCACACCGACGCCGAATGTCGCGCTTTAAATCGGCGATCAATTCGGCGTCATTTTTTCAAAAAATCTCACGATCTCCTGAGATATGTTATGCAAAGTTTACACCGACGCCGAATTGATGGCGCATTAAATCGGCGAGCAAAGCGGCGGCAAAGCGTAACAAAGCTTAATTAAAGCGTAAAGACCGTAATAGAGCGTGAGAAAGCTTTGAGCAATTCGGGACATTCGGCAAGAGCGCCAAAAATTTAAACTCTGTTAAGCTTTCCTACGCTTTGAGCAAAACTTTGATAAGCTTTGTGACGCTTTGATAAGCTTTAATACGCTCTCCCCGCTTTACGCAATTCGTGACAGATCGCCTCAAATTTTAAAACAGTTTTAAAAAAATTGGCGCTCTTGCCGAATGTCCCGAATTGCTCAAAGCTTTCTCACGCTCTATTACTCTATCACGCTTTAATTAAGCTTTGTTACGCTTTGCCGCCGCTTTGCTCGCCGATTTAATGCGCCATCAATTCGGCGTCGGTGTGATCTTAGCATAAACGAGGATTTCTTCTAAAGCCAAAATACACTCTAAACGAGGATTTCGCGTGGTTTTTCCCCGAATTCATACCCTAAACGGGTATTTCGAAATGAATCCTAAACATTCAAGTATTGTAAAATTGTTACCCCTTGAGCATTTTGAAGTGCGATAGGGATAACCATTTAGGTTGTTTACAATGTAAAATGAACTCAAAATGTAGAAATTTATGTCAATAGAGAAGCAACAACAGCAACCTGTACACTTCCAAATGGGTTTAATGCACAACCATCATAAGTCCTTTCTTTGAAGTCCTTTCTTTGGCGAGCGCAGGCGGCGGCCGGTAGTCTCGCCAATGGGCAATTATTACCCCTTTTTTTCCTTCTTCCCCGGTCTGGCCCTACGGGCTCGAAAATTGCCCTAAATAAGTATACCATAGCGTATAGCAGGATTTTGACACATTTTGAAAAAGTACCCTTTTTCAAAAAGGCCCAAAATGAACGTTTTTGAACTCCTTAATTAATGCGGCACAACGCGGACCGCGCCCAATATCACACAAATCGTATATAATTGATTTACTTTCTTTCAGTAGGGGGTGGGTTTGCTGAGTTCTGGAAAGGGTAAAGTTTGTCAAGTTTCTCTTTCAACCCGGCTATTTTTAATTATACAAAGATTAATCAATATTAATTTTTGGGAAATTGTGATTTACTGCTCTGTTTTCGCACAACAACAAAAAATTGTTTGAGGGGGTAATATGATGGTGGACCACATGAAAACATATTATGTGGCTAGAAACTGGATTTTGTGCAGTTTTAGGTTGAGTTGCTTTGAAGGGGTTTCTTAAATAGTGTAATGTTACCTATTTATTATCTTCTAATACTTTAATCAAATTTCTCAATTAAATTTTTTGAACTTTCTGACCCTTCCCAGAACTCAAACCTCCCTTTGAGTAACCAAAAAGAGCCGCGAAATTTTGGCTCTTGAAGGGCATTTTGAATTGTCGTTTCATAACGTTTTTCCCTCAAGTCTTACGCACATTTTTGATACCATTTTCGTCGAAATCGGATATACCTGTAAGGTGTTACATAACAATTAGTATGCGCATGTCATCAAAAAGTGCTATAATTGCATATATTCATGTTAGTCAAGCAGAAATGTGAATACAGGTTTAGATGTATTTCTTCCTAAGTGGGAGATATGAATTGATATCAAATTGCTTGTATATGTTTCTCAAAGTAACTTGATGTATTCCAGAACCAAAGAATACATTATAAATAAAACAATAGATATAATAAGAAATAAAAAACAATAAAATACATGAGAAATAAATATTTGAAAATCGCATCAAATTTGCATAAATTATCATTATTAATTACATCAAAATAACTATTTTGTGTTAGAGAAGAAGTTTTATATGAATAATGAGTTTCAAAAAGTGGAGTCTGACAATTTTTGTAATGATTCTAGTTCCCTGTATATTTCCAGATTTGATATTCATGAATGCGTAATTTGCGTATTCATAATTTATGCAAATTAACCTATGCATCTTCAAATATCATGAAAAAAATGAAACCTCATGAATTTGAGATGAAGGAAACATTTATTCAATACATTTTCAAGATTCTCCTCAAGTCTACAGACAAAGATGTAGATTTTTCTGTAAAATGCATAAAATTAGCATTTTGCATAATTAATTAGGCTATAACGACAACAATTTGCATATTAGGAAAAAAAATAAATATACCATCTTGTTCCTTACGTAAATATCTACAAACATGCAAATTTCCGTGTTCATCGGACATTCGACGGCCGAGATCATGGGGGGGGGGCTCCAAGCCCCCCCCCCCCCCCAGTCAGTGAGGTGCTCAAAATAGCCCAGTACAGTAAGGGTTAATCCAACTGATTGAACTCCAGCTTTCAATGGACCAATTGTGTGGAAATACATATCAAATCTATTAACGAGGTGCTTTTGGGAGCAATACATTCGAGTAGGTTGTTGAACAAGTTATACTAAAGTAGTACACAATTCAGTCAATCTTTTTTAAAAGGGATTTACGATTTTTTGTAAGCATGTTACAATTAAAGTTAACCGCCAATACAATTCTGTCCGAAAAAAAATGAACACGATCTAAAACACTTTCCAAGTTATCAACAAAAAAACAACAAAAACACACTATTCTGTAAATAATAATTATTAAAGAAAAACAGGTAAAAGCTTTGATTGATATGCTAAAATAATGTTTAAATTGTATACATGTATGTTATTGTGAAAGTTGTAGATATGTGAAATAAAGTGCTCTGAAAGGGTTGAAAAGAAAAGAAAAACAAATCAGAACAAAACTTAACTAAGCATCGCGACTGATATCCTAGAGCGTCCTCTTGTAACCCAAAGTAATGTTTCACTGAATAGAAAAATGTTGTGGAAGACGCGGGTGGGGATTCGGCATTGTTGATTTTTGAGTCAATCATTAAATTATCATCAATCAATTTGAGTCAATTATTAAATTATCACCAATCAAATATGCCTGTTTTTACACGTAGCAAAAAAGTTCTGTGTTGTTTTTCTGAAGCCTGAAAGCCAGCTAGCTAGGCATATGCTGTAGCATTACGCTCAGATTCATTTTGCGATCGAACATCTGCAGCGTCTAGAGTACGTTTGTCTGTCGTGGTTTAGAGGAGTCAGTGTCTCATAGCATTATAAACAATTATACAGAATGTCTTCAAGTCAAACCACCGTAAACAATGTACTGTCGAAGTTCAGCTTAGTTCAGAGCAAAACCGTTCCTAACAGAAGAAGTGGATTTTCATGGCTAAGAAAATGTTTTATCGCTGCGCTGGCGACCTTGGTGTTGTTCGTTTTCATGTGGGTGAGTATGACTGGAGCGTCCATCTTGCTTCCCTTTTCTGTTCTTTTAGCAGGGGTCTAAATTTATAAAACTCATATAGGCCTAATAAGTTTATGATTTCATCACATAACGATGTTCTGCTTACTAAATCATGCGCTTTTCTTTAAGTCTTGGCCTTTTAATTCCTCAGTTTGTTATCCTTCTTCATAGTATTTTGTCACAGTGGGTTAACAGTTTGGTGTATGTCGTACGGAGTTAGATGATAACGTGGAATATAACTAAGTGTCAATCTATATTTCCCATTCATTAAACCTCATTACAACAGCACAGCAAGTAAGTTTAATTGCATGTGTTCACCACGCTAGTTATAGCAACTACAACATCAACACAGACGTGTGTAATAATCAGGTTCGAACTATAAACAAAATTTAACGAACATCAAAATTGCGGTGTCTGTTCGATTCGTTCATCATTAAAAAATTGGACATTATGATTTGTTATCAAAATTATGCTATGTTGGTCGATTTACAGGCTCTAAGGACTCTATAGGACGTATATTTGTGATTCAAGTGGCCAATTACACGACTGTTATTTACCTGTATTATTTACCTATATATTAAGCCGATGATGATAACCTACTGAAGGTAATGATGGTTCAAGATTGGCATTGTCTAGAATTCAGCTCTAACCATCATCAGAGTCTGAATAGACCTGTTCGTAGTTAGCACATGGTTCAGATGACCCCAAATATCTACAAATCTTTTAAAAATAGGCCTAGATAAATCCCACTTTGTGCCTTTTGGAATAATCACAGCTTAATTCATGGAGGTGATTCTTTGTTTGCCCTCTTGAAAGGATTACTTCCACCTGTGTTCAATAGAATATATCATAGGTGCATGCATGAATAATGATAACTTAACTTGCGTGAGCATGTATCCAGTATTAGTGGGAAGCAATTTTGTACAATTAGTGACCTTTATCTGCGGATGCGCAGATTGTATCCACGAACTGGACTATTGATTGTCATTTGTGATCGTATACAGTCATGTGCATTTATTAGCATAAAGGCTCTCCTCTCACTCGCATGTAATCTTTGAAATAGGTCAAACTATTGTTTAACTATTCAATGCAGTTATTCAGATCACATGAAAGAATGATTTGCATTGCATTGAATGTTACAACTTGTTATAATAATTGTAACGCTTGAAAAATATACAAGCAGACGAGGCAAAAGCGTTACACAATTTGTATTGGATGCCGTGACTAATTGTTATGCAACTCTGGGAAATTATGCAAGAGGATGAGGCAAAAGCATGCCAAATCTTTGAGACACTTTTATTGGATTGGAACAATTTAAACATCCAGTGCAGTTGATTTATATTCAGATTACAAGTAAACTTGATAAGCACATTATGAAAACAAATATCAGGACTTGTTTCTATATTTGTGCCATAGACCGTATCGTAAGCCCACACCTGCGCTCTGCACGTATGTTCAATTTCGAACAATGAGGCGATACTTTTGAAGGGTAGGATTTGTGGATTGCGACCTGATGGCGTGATGGTACAGGGTGTGGCCCTTAGTGAGAGGCGTCGTATAGCTCTCTTTGCATGTTTAGTGTGTTTGTATTTGTCAAGTTCAATGTCTTGTTTGTCTGTTTGTCTGTCTTGTTTCTTTGTTTGTCTTTGTTGCTCGTTGTCTTGTACTGTTACTCATGCTCTATACATGTTTTGAAATTCCTCCGATGGCCTTATACATGTATGTATAAAATAGTTATTTGTTAGCATGATGTATAATAAGTTGAAGATTATTTCTATGAACTTTAGAGGTTTAGGAAAATCTCAGAAACGAAAAGATGTACTAAACTGGAAAACATGCTAACATTTGTTGTTTGCAAGATACCCACTTCGTGCCTGAGATAGAATCTGCTGTTAAGCAAGCCTGGGCTGGGACTTGTTGGGCTGGGCCATACTGTTTTTAAAGGTATTACAAAGTTTTGGTATGTGGTCATGAATTTGGTTCAATTGAACATATTGGAAGCATATGCGATCCTACAATATTCAGTGATCGTTGTCGCAGTTGAAATCGAGTCTTAAGTTATGAAATTGTAAATAATAAACTCTTTATGTTGTATAGCTCCCTCTCAAGGTCAAGATATTAATTAAGCTATACAACAATGTTTATTGACTGAAATCGACCGATTAGCTATTCCTGGTAGAAAATTATATATCACAACTACATATTGTGAGATTTTCATGGTCGTAGCTACCATTGAACAGCCGTAGGCGCTATATTTGAAATTTATCAAAATTTACCGGGAGCACCGGTAAATTTTTATATTCAATTTTTCTCGAAATTAGAAGTGTTTTAGGAGCAAAATTTTCTAGTGCTTATAATACATCCACAGGGGCATCCAAATATATCGAAATTGTAAAGAATCACCAGTCACCCAATTTTCAAAATTTCCCAAAACTTTGTATTACCTTTAAGAGGGCAGAGATAGAGATATCAAAATCTCATACAAACAAAAATAAACAAATTATGTGGATGTGGAGGTGGGGGTGGGAAGGAGGTGGGGGTGGGAAGGGGGTGGGGACGTGTTTGGCAAATGACAGGGAGAAAATCGCTCGCGTAAAGCTGCGATCATGTGGCCTGTCGGTCTTTCGAGCTGTTGCGAATTTCTGCAAAGAGTCCTGCACGGTTGCAGCCAGCGCGAATCGTGAGAATGTAGAGCTGAGGTGGTGTTGGATAGTAATGTGCATCGGCTTATTCGATCCGCTGCTGGTCAAGCCAAAGCATCATGATTGTACAGAGTGTATTATCTTTGACCGTTGTTATTGATCATTAGGGAGTTTTCGCACGGCGACGCAAGTGCTGACTACGGGGTATTTAAATGAGCTGTGACCGTCTCCGTACTGGCTACCGTCGAGATCTTATTTGCATTAGGGAGTTTTCGCAACCGGCGATGCGGCCTTCTACAACGCTAATCTTAACGGGGGGTCGCACTCAGAGCGAACATTTCTGCGCAGCGTCCAAACTAGTCCACCCCTAGACTGTTGTGCACGATTTCGCTATCGTCTGGTTGAGTGCACACCCCATAGCACACACACACACACACACACACACACGCACACACACACACACACACACACACACGCACATGCAGAATAGTCGTACTCCCACAACATTTTATTCGGGGAAAGTGAATCACTGGGGTAAATGAATCACTGGAGTAAGTGAATGAGCGCGGTAAAATGACTGCGCAATCTGTTGGTTATGTGAGGGGGTTGCGCATCAATACAAATGGTCCAGGACGTGGACTACGTCCAAACCTACGACGGTACTCAGCCGAATTAGCGCCAGAAGTCGAGCTCATTTAAATAGGGACTTTTAGATTGAGTGGACGAGAACACGACGAACACCGACTGATCATGCGTGTCAACGTACTCAACTGCCCATGTTGACTACAATTATAAATCTTTTAGATTGCACTCGACGATATACATGCATGCAGGAAGTAACACTATGAACATGACGGACAAAGAAAGAGGACAAAATATACAGTTCCTCATTCTACCCTCAACAATTGCTGTGGTAGAACATCCCTTCACTGCTATTATGTAAAAATGTGTATATGGTGAACAGGTGAATATGCATGTGACACCTGTTCTACACATTTTTACATAATAGCAGGGGAAGGATGTTCCTTTGTCTACCTGA
The DNA here is from genome assembly GCA_035222895.1 of Strongylocentrotus droebachiensis. Taxonomy (NCBI): domain Eukaryota; kingdom Metazoa; phylum Echinodermata; class Echinoidea; order Camarodonta; family Strongylocentrotidae; genus Strongylocentrotus; species Strongylocentrotus droebachiensis. Next base: position 14,965 of record JAVYIG010007479.1, read on the forward strand.
GGAACTGTATATTTTATGCGCACGCGGCATATACTAGTACCGTACTAGATTTAGGAAAATCAAGGTTGACGCATTCTCGACCGCCGACTGAGACGACGTGACGCATGCGCAGTGCCTTAAAATGACGTCACACGTTTCAGTCAAAGCTGCCGACGTGCAAATCTAAAAATCCCTATTACCCCGTAGTCAGCACTTGCGTCGTCGTGCGAAAACTCCCTATACTAACGTGGCGGCAGCGGTGGGATGCGAACCCACGTAAACCATCGTAATGAATTGACTCAAATCGACACAACTATTTCCTTCTTTCACATAATTTTCTCATGAAAGTGATCTTACGTATAGATGAAGAGTAACAATAAATATTTTGTATATATTTTTTCTTCGATCATCAGGTTTTTTCAGCTTCAAAAAGGATCAGCTTTGCTGTAAGTCTCGATGCAAAGGGCAGCAGAGAAGTAAAACTACACACCACACAATCGATACCTCCGCTAAATTTGAAATCATATGATCTGGACCATCTTTTTGATGTCTATATTCACAACAGTACTAAAACCAAGGAGTACTCAAACTTCAATGCTTCGCTCTTAACCTCTGCAGCAACATCCATTTTCTATCCCGTCCGACAAGGGTACGAAGTCGGCGATACCGTTGAGATTCGGATATACGCGTACGATGGGATGGGGCGCCCTCAGACTGTAGGTGGTGACTTCTGGTTTGTTAAAGCGATTTCACCCAACAAGCACTTCAGAACTGCTGCTCGTCTGGTGGATCATCAGAATGGGAGCTACTCAGCTTATTTCTTGGCGCCACTTGCTGGGAGACTGGACCTGCACGTTATACTAGGCTATCCATCAGACACTGTACGATGGCTGAGTGAGGTCTACATGAAAGCTGATGGGTGCTTCACTTGGGCCGCCAGATACAAAAGATTTGGCGGCGGCGATGGCCAAGGTCGGTGCGTGGTGAAACGAGGTTGGAACCACCTGATGAACAAGAACATTTGCATTTATGGTGCCAATGAGACTGGGATGGGAGAGAGCGCTTTTATATGCACCATGCCTGAAGGATTCATTTGTGATGACATCAGATCATTAATGTCTTATAGACAGTTTGCTGGAATAGAGCAGCCAGTTAATCAGCTCATTGTAGGAAAGAAGTACCTATTCGAAAAGTAAGTTTGTATCTGTCATAATTGTACCGGTTCCTTTCAAAGATAATGCGGAATAAATGTTGGATGTTCACAATGGTTTACGCCATTAGACAATAACTCTCGACTAAATTGTGGCATGGTTTTGTCCCCAGCTCTCTTAAGTAGTTGTGCGAAGATTTTGAAAAACTAACTTTATTTTCATCATCGCAAAGGTCAAGCTTTGAGCAATTTTATCAAAATTCAATGCTTGGAACATTCGAAGTAACGATTATTATCAATTACAAAACGCTTAAATACAGCCCCGACATAGCTCCTGAAGAGCTCTCCGGACGCTGCTGATATGTGTGACATCAAAGGTTGGGCATGATTTGCACAAGCTGACGACATCCCATAAAGAATTAATATAATTTTAATGCTATTATTTATCAAATTATAATGAGTTTAGAGCATATGAATGTGATGCCGGGCATTTTACACCATTCAAAAAGCGATATAATATTTTGTTTGTAAATACACAGGATAGGGCTTAATTCGAACCACACTTTTAAATTGAAAACCCCCTGGAATGATAACATGGACGGCATTGTTCCCTCTTGAAACGCCAAAAATACCGCGGTGTATGCAGTTGAAATTACAATGGCGTCTTATTTTGTTTACACGCGACGGATTCCTTTATTTTTTCATCGCTGCATTTTCATCAAAATAATAGCATCCGCGGGATTTAGAGTGAGGCAAAAACATTTAGCCTGACGGTAGTGAAATAAGAGAATTGACTGAATAGAAGATGATAACTCAGGCACTGACAATGTGTGAGATGTCATGGGACATCGTCTGCTTGTGCAAATCATGCCCAACTTGTGATGTCACACATCTCAGCAGTGTTCGGAGGCTGTATTTAAGCGTTTTATAATTGATGATAATTATTATTTCGAATATTTCCAAGCATTGAATTTTGATACAATAATTGTCCAATCAAAGTTTCACCTTTGCAATAATGACAATAAAGTTAGTTTTTTTAAATCTTTGCACAGCTACTTTAAAAACAAACAAGGATTGAATTTTGAAAATAAGTTTATCGATCGCTACTGAAGTGCCAAGTCCGTCACGTCGTCGCAAGCGCGTAGCCAGGATTTCATTTGAGGGGGGCGGTAGTGAGCACGCGAAGCGTGCGAATCATTTACAGAGCGCGCGCAGCGCGCTCCCTAGGGGGAACTCCCCCCCCCCCCCCCCTTCCGCGCGAAGCGCGAAAGCTTTGACGTTTCATCAAATTATTAGAGAAAGAAGACGATTTGTTCGACTCTTAATCCTTATCTAAATTCAGTTTCTTTTGACGATTCATTAGAGAAAGAAGACGATTCGTTGGACCGTTCTCGACTCTTAATTCTTATATCAATTCAGTTTCTGTTGACGTTTCATTAGAGAAAGAAGACGATTCGTTGTACCGTCCTTGACTCTTAATCCTTGTTTGGACCAGGTTCCCCTTCCTCCGCGCGTAGCGCGGAAGCTTTGACGTTTCATTAAATTATTAGAGAAAGAAGACGATTCGTTGTACCGCTCTCGACTCTTAATCCTTTTTCTTCCTACGTCCTCTTCCTTTGTCCTCTTCCTTTCTTCTTTTTTTCTCTCTTTTTTTTTTTTTTGGCCTGTTTTTTTTGGGGGGGCGACCGCCCCCACCGCCCCCCTGGCTACGCGCCTGCGTCGTCGTCCTAGATTTGAAAAAGAAAGGCTGTGTAGGACATTTACAATGCAAAATACATACATACATGCATTATATAGCTGGATAGTCTGAAATAATGCATGTAAATCATTCTGTCAGGTTGTCTACAACTGACCAAAATGTATTACTTCTTTATTAAATACTACTCTGTTCTCTTTCGTTTAATCTTCACCACAGCACATTCTACAAGACCCAGCTGAGATCACCCAAATCAGTGTACCACATGGATATTGCAGAAAAGAGCAGTACAGGTAAGTTCACTATGGCAATCAAAGCCAACCAGGCCAGGTCGATCAAGGCCTAAGTAAGTATCCCGAAACAAATCGATGTAAATTTCTATGCTGTAAGACTTGATCGAGGTAATTTATTTCCGTCAAACTTTATCCAGGATGCAGAGATATACTTAATCTGAGCATATTATGTCAAAATATCAGAGCCCCGTTGCATAAAACCTACCATTGGTGGTAACTTTGCCATCAATGGCAACTACCATGGTAACAAGGCTCAACAGCCAATCAAAATCAAGGTTTCCATGGTAGTTACCATATGGCAAAGTTACCATCAATTGTAAGTTTTGTGCAACACCTGTACACTTTAAAAAAAACGACTGAATACAAAACAATACCTAGAACGTCCGTTCATGTCCATGGCGTTCTACATTTACAAGTCAAAGGTCTTTTGCTAGTATTTTGCTAGTATGCAATCTTCATACTCACCAGCGGGAGCACCGGAAGAAGTTCGTTGGAGAAGGGGCATAGGTTTCCAAACATAATGAGAGGCAAATGAAAATGGAGAATCGAAAGGGGTGGAGAAGGTTATCACAATTAAACACCCCATCCTCATTTTTCATCGCCCCTCCTGTGCATTCAAGACCATCTCACTCATTACTCTCACGAATTCCCTTTTCAAAAGACCAGATCACAAAATCAGATTTAGAGCATGCCTCTTAAAACTTTCCATATGTTTTTCAGACATAGCAACATTATAAATGTTACTATATGATTTTGCTATTCATTACAAGGGAATATTTGTAATTGGATTATGATTTGAATTGTATCTACTACTGCACCATTTTAAAATTCAACCACTCTTGTAATTCTTGCTTAAACAGGAATTCTTTCTTTAATCTATGATTACAAGATCGAACGTCCTCGAGTATTGTGCAGCGACGGCGACAGCAGGAACTCAAGCTTACTTCCAGAAGGATATTGGCTAGGCCCAACATGGCAGTCACTCGTTTGTTCCAACAGACACTCGTGGGATGACCCGGACAACGTCAAGAAGTGCTTGGCAGGTCACAAAATCATCATGTTGGGCGATTCTATAGCATGCCAGTGGTTCCGAGTTCTGGAAAGGAAATTGGGCAACAAGGATGTGTCGGACTCGTTTTATGGTTGCACCGAGGACGAGACGCATACAGTAATTTTTAAAACTCATGTCCTCTCTGCAGCACTCACGGCAACTTATAACTTTGCTGGTTTATGGCACATGTTCGAACCCGAATACATAGATATGCTCAATGACCCCGATGTAAAATACGTTATTTTTATCAGCATGTCAGCGCACTACGCCTCGTGGAATATGGACAGCTATCGTGACAGGATGCGCGCGATTCGTAACGGTATCGCACGCATGCGTGCGAGGCTCGGTGACGATCGCGTAATGGCCGTCATCAAAAAATCTCAGCCTCGTGAACAACCTACATTTGAAGCTCGTGTCCATAGCAACGACTATGTTTTCAGACAAATGAGTCGAATAATGGAGGAGGAGTTTGTTGGCATTAATGCCAGGCTGATAGATACTTGGGATTTAGTTACATCTTATCAAGAGCAAGTAGCAGTTCACATGCCATGGCCGTGTATCAACGAAGAAGTAGATTTGTTTCTTTCTTACATTTGTTCTTCTTGAAATAAGTGATGTTAATAGATCTGTTAAGTTTGTTAACAATTAAACAAAATGAACACATTATTTGAAAGTAATATTTACTTTTACAGTAACATACATCATTGAGAGGTACATGTATATGGAGGCCCACATTGTCCTCGGCAAACCAAAGACCGAGTGACATACCGGTACAACAAGTGTTATGGTCTAGTCTGTGCCCCCCAACTACATTACTTTGATTGATATTTGCAAATCAAAAGAAAAGAACAGACTAGACACAGTAACATCAGTCAAAGTAAAAAGAAAAAAATATAACGTCGATAACATCGTACTTCCATTTTGTAAAGAGTGTAGTGTGCAATTAGTACATCTCGTTGTGGACAGAACAACATTAAGTGACCACATTAAAGATCACAAGATATAGGGTTCGAATCCCTGCAAGTTACGTCCTTTTGTGGACCTTGATCTACATTTATTTTCCACACTTGATCGAGGTACATATAGAAAAAAAAAATTATAGAGAGACTCGTAAAAATGGACGTCTTTAATAAAGTCTGTTTTGAGCGATAGGACTATTGAGCATAACAAGTATGTGTGCTATGATAAAACCTTTGATCATCATTATTATCATTGTAACCTGTAAATAAATGATCAAATAAAAAAAAATTGAGGTCATGAGGCTTTCTGTTTATATGGTTTAACTTCTATTAATTTTCTTAATAACCATGCTTAATATTTCGGGCAAAGTAATTTCAGATGAGTCAAAGTGTGGTCTGTGTCCGTTTAATAATAATCGTTCATAATATTAACGATTTGTCAAACCTATTTCATATCTTTTCATAATTATTGTGTTCTAAGAATGTGCATTTCAACTCTTTACTTTCCTCGATTTTTATCAACTTTGAATATTTTTGTGATCCAGGTTCGTGTTGAAAATGGAATGATGGACTAATAAAAACCTTTATTTCCCTTACCGTATATCCTTCACCTAGCAATTCATTCGGGAGTAATATCTCCATGTTTATTATTTCGCATACTACGAGAGGGAAAAGGACATAGTTAGATAAAGAGAGAGAGATGGAAAGAGGGAGAGTGAGATGGATAGAGAGAGAGTGTGTGAGAGAGAGTGAGAGAGAGAGAGAAAGAGAGAGATGGAGAGGAGAGAAAAGGGGTGAATGTCACATAGAGAGAGTGTTGAGATTGAAATATAATCGGAAACTGGTGTAAAAATAGCAAATAAACAAAATGAAAGATGGGCATCCAAACTTAGAATACAACTTACTCAGGAAAGAAACAGCAAATCGATATGAGATAAAGTTATGTGATTAGTAAAATTTAAATGATACCGGTCCTCTATAAAATAACAAATAACAATCACATTTTCTTATTTTTACTATTATCCACAATTTTTTCTGACCTTTTTTGTTTGTTAAATAGACGGCTGATATTTTCTAAGATACATCTGTCTGACGATACAAAATAAATTAAGAAGTACAGAATGTACAAACACCATAGTTTAAAAAAAAAAATGTTTTACCGAGACTTGAACTCGGATCGCTGGATTCAAAGCCCAGAGTGCTAACCATTACACCATAAAACCACGGATATCCCCGGTTTTTATTTGGCCTTTTTAAAAATATTTATTGAATTCATTATTGATGTAATTCTTATAAACGCCTGATCTGCAAGACTACGTAAGAACTAGTTTTATTTAATTTTTAATCTGTTTCTATCTTGATTATTTGAATTTAAACGACTTAAATTACTATTCCGTAAATTCTATTATAAACGACTGATATGGAAGACTAGTCAACAAGGCCCTGATGACCTAGAATACAAAAAAGGAAAAATTGTGAAACAAAACTATTATGCGAATCATCAATTTCAATTCAAATTATAAAATGATTTACAATGACAATATAATGGTTAGGACCACTAGAAGCAGAATTCTGTTTGTATTCGGGGCCCTGTAACAAACGAGAGAGAAAATATAGATTAATAATAATTATTAATATGGGAATAAAATCATGTAGAGCAGAATTATGACAGCAACGCTAAGTTAAGATTACACAAATGATTATTTCACACTAAAAAATAGACCAAAAAATAGAAACATTTTTTTTTGAAAAATGTGGATGAGGTCCCACCGAGACTTGAACTCGGATCGCTGGATTCAAAGTCCAGAGTGCTAACCATTACACCATGGCACCGCGGATATTCATTATTAGGATAGTCCGGATCCTAACACTTAAACTGCTGACTCCCTTTCATGTGTGATTTTACAATTATATCAACGCCTGAACAATAAGGGAGTTTACAGATAGCACATGGTACAAATGACCCTAAATATCCACAGATATTTTACACATGGAGAAGTTCCACTTTGAGCATCTTAGAATAATAACTGCCAAAGTCCTAGATGTGCTTCATGAATACCTTTTGTTTGCCCTCTTCAAAAGAATACTTCCACCTGCGTATCATAGAATGTACCGTTGGTGCATAAATGAATAATGTTACATAACTTTCATGAGCGCATATCCAGTATTCATCTCAGTGTGGGTTTTACCATTTTGGTACAAATGACCTTTATCTGCCCATGCGCAGATTGTATCTGTAAACTCCCTTTTATATAAAGAAACAGATATTTTGTTATTTAGATGATAATGAACTCTGACCCTTAAGCATACCAGGACTTTGTTCCACTTCTAAACAGAAAGAAAAGCTGTCATCACAGTCATGAGGAAACTTATATTAATACCTTTCTCTCATGAGAGTATCAAGGTCATTGCCTTCTTTTGATGAAAATAATCCCCTGTTACGGTTGGGAATAAATTATTATTGTCCATAGGTAGGCCATCATCTAAAAATAATATGATGTAACCATGGACTTACTACTCCATGATGTAACCTCAACCCGTTTTTCTGGTAGGTCCCCCCCCCCCCCCCACACACACACACACACACATATACACCATTTTCAATATAATATATAATACAGTGTGCTGCTTGTGATAGTGGAATTATCCTTACTTAATCCATGCTACCAACTCATTGCACTCAATCCAAAACAATTTGTATAACAAACATAATGCCTATTATATATTGATAAGCTGTTGGCATTATCTTTCTCTTTTCCTGTTATTCTTCAATAAATTCGTCAGTTTGTGTTTTATTTAGTTTGCTTCAACGTTCCGTTTCTCTTTTCTCTCACATCTTAAGCTTTCTATTATACTCTATTCTTCCTGTCGAATCTTTACCATCAGCGGTCCCATGTTGTGATGGTTAGGACCCCTAAGAAGCATAATTATTCTGCTTGTAATCAGGGTCCTGTAACAGACGAGAGGGAAAATGTCGATTAATAATTTATTACGTGTGAATAAAATCATGTAAAGCAAATGTACAATAATGTCAGAAAAGGTTAGTTCAGATTACACAAATAAAGACAAAAATGGGAAGATTTTTTGAAAATTATGTCAATAGGAGAGATCCCACCGAGACTTGAACTCGGATCGCTGGATTCAAAGTCCAGAGTGCTAACCATTACATCATGGCACCACGGATATCGTAAGAGGACAGTGCGAATATTATTTCAACAATTAAAAATGGGACTCTCCCTGCATGTGTGATTTTACAGTTATATCAACGCCTAAACAATATATAGAAAAATATATCTTTTGTGAATTAGAGGATGATGCACTCTGACCCTCATCATAACAGCACCGTGTTCCATTGCTTAGCAGATAAGAAAAGCTGTCATCATAGTCGTGAGGAAACTTATATTAATACCTTTCTCACATGAGAGTCTTTAGGTCACAGAAGTATCTCCAAATTTATCATTCATTCATTTTATAACAAAACAGCAAGAGCAACAAAACAATTAAGTACACTTCCGAGCCGGTATTGAAAGATAAGGCCATGTACAAAAAGGGTGGGGTGGGGGAGCCGGGGGGAATTAGTGCTCTACTTAGCTTTGTGGATGACATTTCAAATCTTTGTATTTATTCTCCTGTTGTGATTGTATATTGATTACTTGTATTCTTGATGACTTTTCAATTATTCGTTTAATTTTGTTTGTTATTCCTCTTTTGTATGCTCTTGAATGGTGAACAATCTCTTAAACCTATATGAATTCTATTTCAATAAATTTTATTTTATTTTATTTATTTGCATAAAATTATTGAAACGCCCTATAGCCGCTACTAACCACTGCCTTCTCTATTGATGAAAATATAATCCCCTTTTAGGGTTGGGAATAAATTATTATTGTCCATAGGTAGGCCACCATCTAAAAATAGTATGATGTAACCTAAACCCGTTTTTCTGGTAGTTCCCCCCCCCCCCCACACACACACACACACACATACACCATTTTCAATAGAATATATAATACAGTGTGCTGCTTGTGATAGTGGAATTATCCTTACTTAATCCATTCTACCAACTCATTGCACTCATTCCAACACAATGGCCCGAATTCACAAAGGAGGTTTGAGCTCAAACCTTGGTTTTCGTACGTCATATGACGCGTTTTACGCGTTTTTTACAAACCTGGTTTGTAAAGAACAAAAGGAGGTTTGGCGAAACAAAAGGAGGTTTGAGCTCAAACCTTGCTTTGTGAATTCGGGCCAATGTGTGTAACAAACATAATGCCTAATATATATTGATTAGCTGTTGGCATTATCTTTCTCTTTTCTTCTTATTCTCCAATAAATTCGTCAGTTTGTGTTTTATTTAGTTTGCTTCAACGTTCCGTTTCTCTTTTCTCTCACATCTTAAGCTTTCTATTATACTCTATTCTTCCTGTCGAATCTTTACCATCAGCGGTCCCATGTTGTGATGGTTAGGACCCCTAAGAAGCATAATTATTCTGCTTGCAATCAGGGTCCTGTAACAGACGAGAGGGAAAATGTCGATTAATAATTTATTACGTGTGAATAAAATCATGTAAAGCAAATGTACAATAATGTCAGAAAAGGTTAGTTCAGATTACACAAATAAAGACAAAAATGGGAAGATTTTTTGAAAATTATGTCAATAGGAGAGATCCCACCGAGACTTGAACTCGGATCGCTGGATTCAAAGTCCAGAGTGCTAACCATTACATCATGGCACCACGGATATCGTAAGAGGACAGTGCGAATATTATTTCAACAATTAAAAATGGGACTCTCCCTGCATGTGTGATTTTACAGTTATATCAACGCCTAAACAATATATAGAAAAATATATCTTTTGTGAATTAGAGGATGATGCACTCTGACCCTCATCATAACAGCACCGTGTTCCATTGCTTAGCAGATAAGAAAAGCTGTCATCATAGTCGTGAGGAAACTTATATTAATACCTTTCTCACATGAGAGTCTTTAGGTCACAGAAGTATCTCCAAATTTATCATTCATTCATTTTATAACAAAACAGCAAGAGCAACAAAACAATTAAGTACACTTCCGAGCCGGTATTGAAAGATAAGGCCATGTACAAAAAGGGTGGGGTGGGGGAGCCGGGGGAATTAGTGCTCTACTTAGCTTTGTGGCTGACATTTCAAATCTTTGTATTTATTCTCCTGTTGTGATTGTATATTGATTACTTGTATTCTTGATGACTTTTCAATTATTCGTTTAATTTTGTTTGTTATTCCTCTTTTGTATGCTCTGGAATGGTGAACAATCTCTTAAACCTATATGAATTCTATTTCAATAAATTTTATTTTATTTTATTTATTTGCATAAAATTATTGAAACGCCCTATAGCCGCTACTAACCACTGCCTTCTCTATTGATGAAAATATAATCCCCTTTTAGGGTTGGGAATAAATTATTATTGTCCATAGGTAGGCCACCATCTAAAAATAGTATGATGTAACCTAAACCCATTTTTCTGGTAGTCCCCCCCCCACACACACATACACCATTTTCAATATAATATATAATACAGTGTGCTGCTTGTGATAGTGGAATTATCCTTACTTAATCCATTCTACCAACTCATTGCACTCATTCCAACACAATGGCCCGAATTCACAAAGGAGGTTTGAGCTCAAACCTTGGTTTTCGTACGTCATATGACGCGTTTTACGCGTTTTTTTACAAACCTGGTTTGTAAAGAACAAAAGGAGGTTTGGCGAAACAAAAGGAGGCTTGGCGAAACAAAAGGAGGTTTGAGCTCAAACATTGGTCTGAGCTCAAACCTTGCTTTGTGAATTCTGGCCAATGTGTGTAACAAACATAATGCCTATTATATATTGATAAGCTGTTGGCATTATCTTTCTCTTTTCCTGTTATTCTTCAATAAATTCGTCAGTTTGTGTTTTATTTAGTTTGCTTCAACGTTCCGTTTCTCTTTTCTCTCACATCTTAAGCTTTCTATTATACTCTATTCTTCCTGTCGAATCTTTACCATCAGCGGTCCCATGTTGTGATGGTTAGGACCCCTAAGAAGCATAATTATTCTGCTTGCAATCAGGGCCCTGTAACAGACGAGAGGGAAAATGTCGATTAATAATTTATAACGTGTGAATAAAATCATGTAAAGCAAATGTACAATAATGTCAAAAAGGGTTAGTTCAGATTACACAAATAAAGACAAAAATGGGAAGATTTATGAAAATTATGTCAATAGGAGAGGTCCCACCGAGACTTGAACTCGGATCGCTGGATTCAAAGTCCAGAGTGCTAACCATTACACCATGGCACCACGGATATCGTAAAGGAGGATAGTGCGAATTTCATCAATTAAAAATGAGACTCTCCCTGCATGTGTGATTTTACAGTCATATCAACGCCTAAACAATATATCGAAAAACAGATCTTTTGTGAATTAGAGGATGATGCACTCTGACCCTCATCATAACAGCACCGTGTTCCATTGCTTAGCAGATAAGAAAAGCTGTCATCATAGTCGTGAGGAAACTTATATTAATACCTTTCTCACATGAGAGTCTTAGGTCATAGAAGTATCTCCAAATTTATCATTCATACATTTAAAATTTCCCAGGTAGAAAAACTATGCATAGGAATTGAAAGAGCACAATATTTTCATAACAGAACAATTTTATTTGAACAAAATTCGTCCAGAACTGGCTGGAATATCATTATATAAAATCATTGAAATAAATGTAGTGGTAATTGACATTTATATGAAATATTATTAATATTTATAAAAAATACAAGCAACCAAGATCTAGATTCAACAATCCTCAAGATCGTCAAAGTCTATCCTGTGTTAATTCATTTAAATGTCCTAAGACGCAGAATTCTACTTGCAATCGAATATAGATACAAATATAGATGCAAATAAGTAGATTTTTTGAAAAAAAACGTCATTAAGAGGTCCCACCGAGACTTGAACTCGGATCGCTGGATTCAAAGTCCAGAGTGCTAACCATTACACCATGGCACCACGCATATCATAAGGAGGGATAATGCGGATCTTAAACCGCTGATTCCCTTGCAAGTGTGGCCTTACAGTTATAATAATGCCTAAACAGTAATTTCAATTCAATTTCAATTTATTCAGCCCAATCATTAAAGCCCCACTGTCCTACTTGTAGCTACTTACTCCCTCTATATAGAAAACTTCCCCACTCGGTGCCTGTTGGTCCCCCATGATCCTCTTTTTCTTATGTTAGTTGAGAGCTGAGTTAGTGTGATAGCCACCTGTCAGTGACCTCGCTTTGTGGTCTAATTCCTTCTGGCCCAGTAGTATTGACGGTCTTTAAGAACAATTTACAATGACACTGGTACTGGAACAATTATAACATGATGACATGCTATGGACCCCTGAGAAACAGAGCTTCAATGGGGCCCATTAACATAGAATTAAATACAAATATTATAAAAACATACTATAACAAGCAAAACAAAAATGAGATACATGTATATTCATACTTATTAAAAAACAATTACAAATATCTTGCAAACACACTCAGCCATACTCACTCACACACACACACAATGCAATGTACTTTAAAGCATATTATAAGAGAGAGAGAGAGAGAGAGAGAGAGAGGGGGGAGAGAGAAGAAGAGAGTAGAATGTTTAAAAGAAAAAGGAAGAAGAGGAATCATGAAAAACGCGAAATATGAGATTAAAACTTATAATCCTACACAGTTTTACAAATTAATAAATAGTTCCCTTCTGCACATGGAAAAACAGATCTTTTGTGATCTGTAACGAACTAGAGCGAAAATGTCGATTAATAATTTTAATGTGGGAATAAAATCATGTACGATAAAGTGTCAGAAAAGGTACGTTAAGATTACACAAAAAGATGATTTCGCACTCAAATAAAGGTACAAATGAGTATATTTTTTGAAAAAATGTCAATAAGAGGTCCCACCGAGACTTGAACTCGGATCGCTGGATTCAAAGTCCAGAGTGCTAACCATTACACCATGGCACCGAGGATATTCATTGTTAGGATAGTGCGGATCCTAACAGTTAAACCGCTGACCCCCTTGCATGTGTGATTTTACAGTCACGCCTACACAATATATGGAGAAACAGATCTTTTGTTATTTAAATGATAACGCACTCCGACCCTCAATCTTACCAGCACCTTGTTCCATAGTCATAAGGAAATTTATATTTAATTTTTATACCAGTTTCTGACATGAGAGTCTCAACTGCATAGAAGTATCTCCAAGTTTATCATTCATACATTTAAAAAAAAAAAACTAATTTGTTTGTTTGGGCTCGACGGGGGGGGGGGGGGGGTAATAAACACTCCTTTTCCCCTTAACACCCGCCACCCCCCTTCCCCCCTCGAGCAAAAAACAAATTAGTTGTCTCGTTTTAAATGCCTTTATGAATGATAAACTTGGAGATACTTTTATGCAGTTGAATCTCTCTCGTCAGAAACTGGTATACAAATTAAGTATAAGTTTCCTTATGACTATGGAACTAATTTTGTACTCTTTTTTTGCCAGGGGGGGGGGGGGGGGGCATAGATAAAACAAAGATAAATGGTGTCTTCAAAATTCTAAAACACCCCCCCGCCAAGGGGGTGTTAATTTGAACACCTTAAACACTTCCTGTTTGCCAAGGGGGGTGTTTGAACACCCAAAACACCCCTGGATACGCCAATGGCTACAGCATAAGCAAAGTAGCTTGACGTGGCCGCATCCCTCAACTCAGATACAACCATGAATAAGACAGCAGGACTTGCAGAGAAGAAAAGGAAAAAATATACTTATAGAATTATAGTGATAAAGTGACGGGGGAAAAAAATTATCTACGAGTTGAAAGAAGTGAGCAATTATCTTGAATTTTACTAATCTCAATGTTGTAAGATTTAAAAACATTTATTATTCTGATATCGTTAGGTAGGGTATTAAACAGTTTTGATGCATGGTATAATGGACTATGTTGAAGAAAATTGGTGTGAGGTCTTGGAAGGGGGATTTGTGAATTTGCATAACGGAACATATAGCCTACTTTAGTATTAAATTGGATCAATGACGATAAAACAGGTGGACCAAGATTATGTAACAACTTAAATACAGTAACTAAAGCCTGTTTGACCCAGTATTCTTTTAGCATGTCAATTTCAAGGGTTTTATAAAGAATTTCAGTGTCATATCTACTATTCACTCCAAGTACAGATCTCAAACACCTATTTTGTAGAGATTGAAGTTGTTTTAACCGAATTTCTCTACCGTTCATCCAAATCGTGCTGCAATAAGCGAAATCAAAACCATAATATCTTAGCTTTTTAAGCAAAATCTCAAATGATACAAAATCGAACGCTTTTTCTAAGTCAAGCGTTACAATACCTACTACATGCCCATTGTCTAATGTGCATAATAAACATAATGCCTATTACATTTTGACAAGCTGTTGGCATTATCTTATTCTTTTCTTCTTATTCTCCAATAAATTCGTCACTTTATGTTTTATTTAGTTTGTTTCAACGTTCGGTCTGTCTTGTTCTCTCACATCTTAAACTGTCTGTATTCTTCTCTATGTTACCTTTTTTCCAAAGGAGAATTAGTCCGGGATGGTATTACACAGTCTGAACCCTTTTTCATAAAACTTGTTTTCAATAACAAGTTGCAATACATTACTGTTATAAGTTACTAAAGTCATGGCATATGATTGGCTGAGAGCAAGTTTGTCATAAAAAATTAACACTAGTTATTGATAACAAGTTTTTATGAAACTAGGTCCTGGTGACTTAGAATACAGAAAAGAAAAATTGTGAAACAAAACTATATAATTATGCGGATTATCAATTTCAATTCAAATCTTTATTCAACCTTTGTAAAGCAATTAACGATGACAATATACACTATACAGTGCGTCCCAGAAAAAACGAAACCGAGAAGTATCGATGTTCTATCATAACTTAATCACAACTATAATTAATGAATGATACATATTTGGAAAGCTTAGAGTCTCTTCTTTCATATGATGCTACTCAGATAATGCATTTTTCACGCATGAGTGATTAAAAGCAATTTGAAGGAAGGAAACCAAAAAGACATTTGGCGGGCGGTATCTGAATTTCGAAGAAAAATTCACATTTCTAGAAAGTTGAGTTTCTACTCTTTCATAATGACACCTCAATCAGGTAAAATGAGCGAGGAATGACAAAGTTCTGTTTGTTTAAAGTAGTGCTTGCATTTCCATAGTTTTATTAAACGAATTCGTTTTCACTGGCTGCCTGCCGTATCAATAAACGAAATTAACAAAAGACTTAACTCCGTTTCGTTGACAATCAGCCGTAGACGAGAGTCTTCGTGCATGGCTGATTGTCAACGAAACGGAGTTAAGTCTTTTGTAAAATCTGCTTTTTGCTATGGCAGGCACCCAGTGAAAACGAATTCGTTTGTTAAAATTATGAAAATGTAAGGGCTACTTTAAACAAACAGATATTTGTTATTCCTGGCTCGTTTTTCTTGGTTGAGGTATCATATGAAAGAGCAGAAAATGAACTTTCTAGAAATATGAATTTTTCTTTGAAATTCAGATACCGCCCGCCAAATTACTTTTTGGTTTCCTTCCTTCAAATTGCTTTTAATCACTCATGCGTGAAATATGCATCACGTGAGTAGCATCAACTGAAAGAGGGGACTCTAAGCTTTCCAAATATGTATCATTCATTAATTATGGTTGTGGTTAAGTTATGATAAAACATCGATACTTCTCGGTTTCGTTTTTTCTGGGACGCACTGTATAGTAAAAAAAAAAAGTGCTTTAGTGACCACCTGTAAAGAAAGACCACCTGTCTACAAAGGCCACGTTTTTTGTTTCCCTTGAAAATGGTTTCTCATGGAAACATGTACTAAATGAACCCGTACATAAAGACCACCTGCCTATATACAAAGACCACTCTTCTCGTCTACCTTGGGTGGTCTTTACAGACAGGTTTCACTGTACTGTACAATAAGTAATGGTTAGGACCCCTAAGAAGCCGAACTCTGCTTGTAATCAGGCCCTGTTAAAAACAAGAGAGAAATATCGAGTAATATTTTTAATGTGGGAATAAAATCATGTAGAGTAGATGTACGAAAGTGACAGAATTTGTTAGTTAAGATTACACAAATGATTATTTCACACTAAAATATAGACAAACTAGAAATGCAATCGTGTCACAACGATGTGCGTGCAATGACGCCGTGTTTCTACGTGTCGAACGAAAGAGCTTCTCTCGGACTATCCAGAGCAATTTGTACGAAGTCTTTAGCTTCTGTAATATTGGAGACAGGTAGGGCGAAAGAAAGGCCTCAATAGTGACCTTGATTGGATGGTAGTGACTATGCCTACGATGTTTGAAAGAAATTGGGATAGGGGAAAGAACCTAGAAAGGGCTCGCAAGCACTGCGTGCAAAAACAAATGGGATTAGTTGCATGTTCGTCAAATCAATCAAGCTCGTTCTAGGGGTCAAAAGCGTGAACCCGATTTGCCCCATAGACAATGCGTGTAATGCATGGGCGGAAAACGTACAGGATCTGTATTATGACCGGAGTTAAATTGTTTTTTCTCTCTCTCTTTATGTCTCTTTATGAGCCGTATATGGTATCATTGGAAAGAGAATTTCATGGTTGTTATTGTAAACTACTCTCTTTTTTTCTATGATAATCCTATCGAAACATGTGATGTAAAATAGATTTAAAGGACAAAATGGCGTCTTAAATGGCCCCCTTGACTACTTTCAAAAATCCGGCCACGAGGTGCCCTGCGTATTGCATCTCGGAATGTCATTGCAAATTTTCAACGAAAAAAAAGGATGTTTAGGGGGCGAAAAGTAGTCTGAAAAAATGACGTCATCGCCGATAAGTGTTATAATCGGGCGGAATTCGTATAGTGACCCTTGTTCAAATGCGATTTACTCACAATTTTCTGTGTAAACATATACCATACTTGGTATCATTCGAAAGGGCACTTCATTGCGGTCAGTTTGACACCATTGTCATCTGCACGCAATGTACTGCACGCATTAAAGGCGCTATTACGTAATGCATAGCAAATTCATCATTTTTGGCGATAACTTTGCGCTGACGTTATTAAAATTTACCAAACTTGGCAGACAGTTGTCACGTATATGGATACATGTGTCTGCCAAGTTTCAACGACGTAGGTATAAAGATCGCCATTTTAGAGCAAGTTGAAGTTATTTCGAAATTTTCTTGAAAATGGCGAATTTGGAGGGCAATTTTCGCAAAGTTGGTCAGTGATAGGGTATATAATTTTGTATATGGCTGGAAAGGGCATATCTTCAAGTATCTAAATCCAAAAAAGGGTACGGGTTTGCTAAGCCATTGTGGAGATACGGCCACAGAGAGAAAGCCAATTCCCAGAACTTTAGAGGGCGCTATTTATGTTGTGCAAGCCCATTGGAGCGTGAAATTTAGCATGGCTATGTGCAATTATGAGATAAAGATACTGTGAGATTTAAATACAAAACGGAATTTATATGAGAAAGTTATGGCAGTTTTAGATTATTTAGGGGTCCATTTTTCAAGAACTTGAGAGATTTTTGACGGAGTCGGTTTTAGATTTGAATTTCGAGTATGAAGATGGCATTTTGAAGGTCAAGTCATGTGTCGCAGATGAAAGAACATCTCTCAGACTATCTAGAGGAATTTGTTAGAAGTTTGTAGGATGAAGGATAGTGGAGACAGGAAGAAAGAAAGAAAGGCCTTAAAATGGACCAGAAACGGACAAAATGGCGCCTGGACGGTTATGCATGAGTGATTTCGAGAATCGAAGAATGTAGTGACCTTGATGAGATGTTAGAGACTATGCCTATGAAATTTGAAAGGAAAAGGACATGAGGAAAGCACCTAACTAGGAATAACAAGCACTACGTGCAAAACGAATGGGATTTCAGGACGAAAAGGAAAAGGAAAAGGAAAAGGAAAATATTAATGGGGCAGAATGTGAACGAAAACAAGGCAATGACGAAGGTTCGTCATTGCAAAAAGAGTAGTATTTTGGAGAAAAAAAATAATGAGGTCCCACCGAGACTTGAACTCGGATCGCTGGATTCAAAGTCCAGAGTGCTAACCATTACACCATGGCACCGCGGATGTCGATTCAACGGACAATAGGGGTACCAGTCTTAATCTGCGGACTCTCCTGCATGTGAGATTTTACAGTTATATTACGCCTAAACAATATACGTACATGTATTGAAAAACAGATCTTTTGTGAAGTAGATGATAATGCGATCCTTCCCTCAATCATAATATTCTTTAAATCAGTTCTCATTACATCGAACATAATTTTTACACTATAACACTACACTGTACATAGCTGCTCCTGACACAACCAGGAGGCGTATTTTTTATTTACACGGCAGCGAGGGGAGAAGCTCGATTAATTCCAATGAAACCGCTCGCGGAGAGTCTAGTCTATACTCTGTGTTGTTGGTACCAACGCGAACGAACTCAAACCAAGTAGAAGGATTTTCCGAGACCGCTGAATTGCACCGCCGTGCGCCATCTTGGATAGAACGAGCGTTGTGAAAGCGAACTGTGACTACGTGCTATGTGTATGCTCAACTTTCGTCTGCAAAATGCCATATTGTGCAGCTTTCAACTGCACCAATCGCCTTAAAATAGGCTCTGGAATAACCTTTCATAGGTAAGTGATCACTTCTTTAAAAACATGGCAAAAATAAACAGTTTTGCATGATAATCCGAACGCAGAAAGCCACAGACTAAAGGCGTGTAGACCTATTTGTACATCGGTCCCATCTATTCATTTCCATGTTTGTGAACTGTTTTCGCTCGAGCTCAATGACATCGGCTATGAACTATCAAAAATATTGAATTCCACAGAGCTGCAAAGTATTATAAACCGATAATATCGAATACATGATATCCAGAGAATACTGTAGACCTCCTACTGTTTTTTTTTTTTTTGGGGGGGGGGGATTTCATTGGGGCATAAGCAGATAAGCAGGTCACTTTCTTTGTTTGACTTGGTGAAACTTGGTTTAAGTTACTTTGAAGATTAACTTGAACTTGAACTTATGAACACGTTGCATCGCGCTGGTATTAATAGTGACACAATTTCCCGTGAGTCGCCAGACGACTTTCAAGCATTATTGTAAGAAATTTACTGGAATTTACTCAAAATTTACACCTTAATTTTGGACATTTAAATTGTTGTAAAACACAAGAAATTTTACTCATCAAAGTTGGTAATTAAAAAAAAAAAAAGCAAACCTGCCAGACAACTCACCCTGGTTAGCAATGTCGTCTTTGTGTGTTGCCACCAGTGCCGATGTACCCCCACATTTATGCACGCATGTCCCTATGAGGTCAATACTGTTTATGTTTTTACTCCATAGGTACTAGGAGTGGTGTGAACATGGTGAAACTTGAATTTGTTGAAACTGAAAGTGAACCTCTGAGTCTGACCCAACGAACTCAAACCAAGTAGAAGGATTTTCCAAGACCGCTGAATTGCACCGCCGTGCGCCATCTTGGATAGAACGAGCGTTGTGAAAGCGAACTGCGACTACGTGCTCAACTTTCGTCTGCAAAATGCCATATTGTGCAGCTTTCAACTGCACCAAATTACCAATCGCCTTAAAAGAGGCTCTGGAATAACCTTTCATAGGTAAGTGATCACTTCATTAAAAACATGGCAAAAATAAACAGTTTTGCATGATAATCCGAACGCAGAAAGCCACAGACTAAAGGCGTGTAGACCTATTTGTACATCGGTCCCATCTATTCATTTCCATGTTTGTGAACTGTTTTCGCTCGAGCTCAATGACATCGGCTATGAACTATCAAAAATATTGAATTCCACAGAGCTGCAAAAAAAAAGCAAACCTGCCAGACAACTCACCCTGGTTAGCAATGTCGTCTTTGTGTGTTGCCGCCAGTGCTGATGTACCCCCACATTTATGCACGCATGTCCCTATGAGGTCAATACTGTTTATGTTTTAACTCCATAGGTACTAGGAGTGGTGTGAACATGGTGAAACTTGAATTTGTTGAAACTGAAAGTGAACCTCTGAGTCTGACCTCATTCAATTTTTCAGTGACAATCCATAGACACAAAAATTTGCTTGGATCATGTTCTCATGCGGAAGCGCTCCAAATCCGTATTCAATTTTAAAAGTCATTTTCCCAGGAAGGGGTACCTACCTATATTGTGCATACATTTTTATTTTGAATGTGTGCTGTAGTGACAAAATGGGCAAAAATATCTGAGCTGGACAATAAAATTACAAAACTGTCTCCATGTGTTGTGATTTTGTTGCTAAAACCATACCCCATTTTAATTAATATTTATCGGTTTAATTTTGTTTCCTTCATTCATTTCAATTATAGGTTTCCCAAACCTGGATCAGCCCTTCTGAAAGAATGGCTTGTCAAGATGAGAAGGGACAAGTGGATACCCAATAAGTATTCAACCATGTGCTCCATCCATTTTGAAGAAGTTTGTTTCGACCGCACTGGCCAAACAACCAGACTCCGTGAAGGTTCTATTCCGACCTCTTTCAACTTTCCTGCACATCTCAAAAAGGTGAGCAGGAACACATAATTTTTATTCATGTTTTTGAGATGTGGTATCTACTATGATTATTAATTGTTGAAGATCAAATATGCCCCATTTGATACATTATGTTTGGTATTTCATGACTACATATTATAGTACCCAATACAAGCAAGACAGTTAACATTATAGATGTACAGTATTATATCAAGTTTTATAATGACTTAAATGAATGATTTTTAGAAATGATTTATTTTGTTTCAGTTTAATCCAAATATTCAATTCACAAGCAGTGGAAGCAGTAGGCCTACAATGAAAATGAAAGGGATAATTGAATGATTAAATTGCCTTGTAAAGTCTTCAAATCTGTTTTTAATATTGATGTTTTTCAATGGAGGCCTTAGTGACCTGCAGTGCATAATGAAAAGGGTATGTATACCCAACTTTGGTACATGTGTAGTATCTTATGGAAATATATTTCTTGATTTTAAAACATTTTGTATTGTAAGAGTACATTTCACTCTGTCTTCTGACACCTTGACTATTTACTTCATACTTCATGATTATATTTTCTTTTCTTGATGGACGATGCGATACATACATCAGAGAATGAACTGTTTCTTTTTACCTTCACTTTCTTTTAGACTCTGAAGCCACGCAAGCCTCCACCCAACAGAAGTAGCCAAGACATACCTGTAGAACTGCCAAGCACATCAACAACTTCACCAATCCTTATGGCTGGTACTCTCAACAAACCATCTCAGCCCACAACCCCTGTCAAGCAGCATGATCACACATACTCCATTACTGAAAGTCCAAGGAGCATGAAACGTAAACTTGAAAAGATACAAGACACTGCTAGCTCCTTGCAGAAGAGGCTGAAAAATACACAAAAGAAGACACGTAGACTGCGGAAAAAAGTAGACACTTTGGAGACGGTAGTAAAGGCACTAAAAGAGAAGAATCTTTTGTCGGAGAATGGGCTGGAAGTACTTCAAGCTTCATGTAATAATGTCCCAGCTGAATTGCTGAAGCGCCTTGTAAAGGCAAAAGACAAAGACGGCCCGAGCAAAGAAAAATACCCAGCTGCACTTCGTGCATTTGCCTTAACTCTTAACTTTTACTCGGCAAAGGCATATCGTTTTGTAAGAAAGACCTTTAACTTACAACTACCTCACCCTTCCGTGATACGAAAGTGGTACAGCACCATTGACGGGCAGCCAGGATTCACATCCGAAGCATTCAACTCACTTGAAGCTCAGGCAAAGGAGGCGAAAGAAAAAGGAAATGAACTTGTGTGTGCTCTAATGATAGATGAAATGGCTATCAAGAAATATGTGCAATGGGATGGAAAAAAGTTCCACGGCTATGTGGATATGGGCACAGGTTGCAGTGATGATTCTAATCCTGTGGCTACAGAAGCACTTGTGTTCATGGTTGTCCCACTGAATGCATCATGGAAAATACCTGTAGGATATTTCCTTATCAAAAGCTTGACGGGAAAGGAACGAGCAAATCTGGTCAAGCAGTGTCTTAGCAAGCTGTCAGATGTTGGCATATGGATTCAATCCATAACCTGTGACGGTCCCTCATGCCATTTCAGTATGTTGGAAGCGCTTGGGGCAAAGATGACTGTCCCTAATCTTACCCCATCATTCAGTCATCCTCAGAATCCCGAACATCAAGTGCATGCATTCCTCGACATCTGTCACATGCTCAAGCTGATGAGAAACACTCTGGCATCGTATGGTATCATCAAAGATGGTGCAGGCAACCCAATCAAGTGGCAGTATGTCAAAGAGCTTCACAAAGTTCAAGAAGACGAGGGACTCCGATTAGGAAATAAGCTGAAAAATGCCCACATGGAATGGACGAAGCAGAAAATGAAGGTTAATCTTGCTGCGCAAACACTGAGCACGAGCGTAGCAGATGCCATTGAATTTCTACAAGAACAAGGTCTACCTCAATTTCAAGGAAGTGCTGCTACTGTCAGATTCATACGAACAATCGACCGCCTCTTTGATGTTTTGAATTCGCGCAACCCTAAAGCACGAGGTTACAAAGCACCGCTGAGGCAGTCGAATTATGATGTTTGGCATCCATTTCTTTCAGATGCCTATGAGTACATTGCCACGCTAACTGATGCTGGCGGCAGGAAGATGTTCACCACGCCTAGAAAGACCGCTTTCATCGGCTTCTTAGCAGGCATAAAGAGTGCTCAGAGCATGTACGAGACGCTTGTTGGTGGTGATGCTCCCAAATTGAAGTATGTTCTGACCTACAAAATGAGCCAAGACCATCTAGAGCTCTTCTTCTGTGCAATGCGGTCTTCATTGGGGAGTAACAACAATCCAACAGCTCGGGAATTCTCAACCTCCTACCGGAAAATGCTTGTGAGACATGAAATTCAAGGAATTGGTGGAAATTGCGTAGCTCAAGACAGAACAAGCATTCTTCATGTTTCCAGTTGTACATCTAGTGTAGCTGTTGCTCCTCAGGAGGACGACATACTCTTAGTACGGAAATACGACTTGTCGACACGGAGTCCGGCGAAGATAGATCATGACTACTCTGACATGCCCAATATAACTACTCTCTCATCATACAAGAGTTCTGCCATCAGTTACATCTCTGGTTATGTTGTCAAGATGACTAGGAGGTATGTGTCTTGTGAGGAATGTCTTACTGCTTTGATCACCGGAGAAGCTATCGAGGGCAGCTTCTTGGAGAAGAAAAACAGAGGTGGCTTAGTTAGACCTACTCCAGATGTGGTGAAAGTATGTGAAATAACAGAGAAATGTTTCCAACGCATGTTAATCATAACTGGAGGTGACCTTCCACAGGGAACTGGCCTCACCCATGCCATCTCATCTGCAGTGCTAGGCGAGATTGGGAACAAGGATATCTTCAATTCACTCTATAATCATATGTTCGACTGTGAACCACACAACAATCATCTGTTCATCCTCATCAAGCGTATTGCTTTTTCGTATGTAACAATCCGCATGCACCATCTTGCTCGTAGAATGAACGAGAAGCTCAGTGGACCACTAGTTAGAAAAAAATTATCAAAATTAATCCTGTTCAAGCACCAATAGACTTTACATCAAATCACGAGGAAATATACCATTACCCTGTCTGTACACATCAACAGAATACATGGGCAGATAGTTTGTCATTGTGAAAGTTACGACCTGTCAGTCATGGCAGTTAAAGAAGCTACCTGCATGAGCCTTCCTACGTCCTCTAAAACTTACTCCTCAGATGAATATGTGTAGATTATGTAGTGATTTCATATGGCCTAGTAAAGCACAGCACTTGAAATACAAATCAAGAAAAAAAAAACACCAGGCAATATTTTGCGAAGCTCCCATTATTCTGGTACATGTATATCTTTAAAGACATATACATTTTGAAATACTTGGGGATTTCTGCTGTAAAAGGGTAACAAATTGGTCAATCTTATTTATGTGTATTTTTTTACATAATATTTCACCATTGATGAAATAATCAAACAGACTATTTGATTATACCTTCTCCTTCCCACTGAAATGACAGAATGTGCACGACAGGATAATTTACGGTGTTTACCCCATTGGTCTATTTTGTGTTTTATACATCTAGGCTTACCCAGAGAGAAAGGAATTGTGTGATTCTATTATTGGCACTAGCCTGTCTTCTGTCTGACAGGTTTAGGTATAGTTTGAATCTGATTGCATAAATTAGATTTGAGATTAGAACTTGCGAAAGAGGCATCAAAGAAATAAAAAACAACTGGATTATTGTCAACGTTTTTCAGGGAAAGGGATTTTCTTTAAATTTTGTATTTTTAACTTGACTCTGATCACTTGTGCCTTCATATCCTATTGGTTGCACTTATGGTTACCAAAGCTATTTACAATTGTGCATACCCTATGTTTCTTGATAATGGATAATGTATTCGGTGATGGCATAGTGCCACATACATGTGTGTACAAACAAATTGTTTCGTCAAATTAGATAAGGAAGTCACATATGTTGTATGAAAATCTGTATACAGAGGTTTACGGTATATGCAAACGATCCCTGTTTTGTTATAGAATATTGTCCAATGATTTTATTGTGCAATGTGCAGTGTCATCTATTCTACACTATTGAATTCAAACTGTAGTTGCAATGGTTGTATCCATGTTTACCAACTGAAAGAGCTTGAGCTAAATGAAAGTTGCAACTTTCATCTAGAGTAAAAATCTGTTTTAAAAGTTTTCACTGAAATCAGATGAATCCATACATTGCTTCATGAACAAACCAAAGAGAGAGAAGTACTGATTCATATGTATTATATCTTGTTGATGTCTAGTTTATTAATGCAGTATGTTCAAGTTTTGAGTGCTAAAAAGGAGAAAATCTTGCCTTTTGTACATTGTAGTCAAATGCAAATGTACATGTGATTATTTCCCTGTGTGTTAAAATGAATAAGAAATGTGCCGGTAAAAACATAATGTGCCATAATTGCTTGCTTGTAGGAAAGTTTTTTCCACACTGCCACTGAGGATTTTTTTCTTCATATCCACCATTGCAATAGTTCAAGGATGTTTTGATATATACTGTATACATACATTCATGTAATACATAGCGCAATGCCAAGGTTAACTTTTGCTGGTA
Organism: Strongylocentrotus droebachiensis; assembly: GCA_035222895.1. NCBI lineage: Eukaryota > Metazoa > Echinodermata > Echinoidea > Camarodonta > Strongylocentrotidae > Strongylocentrotus > Strongylocentrotus droebachiensis. The sequence continues at coordinate 40,320 of JAVYIG010007479.1, forward strand.
GAGACAAAAACTTACCGGTAATAAAGATGAAAGTATTCACAATTATGTGGAAAGACATGTGAATAGTTGCCACAATGTGTCATTACTTAACACTTCTTAGACAAATCTTTAATATGCCTATATGGGATGAAAATGATATCTGGCAGCTAAATGGCAGCCTCCCAAGGGAAAGAAAAGAAATAATATTCAGTAGGCCTACTTCTGCAGTGCCAAGAAACAAAGGGAGAGAGAAAGAGAGAAGGGAGAGAGACAAAAAAAAAGAGAGGGGGAGAGTGAAAGAAAAAGGGGGAGAGAAAGAGAGAAGGGGATAGAGAGAAAGGTTTGAGTTCGATGGTTGGTACGTGGTCCAGGCAGCGCGTTTCCGTTTTACACCCTGCCCTAGGCTTTTCGGCAAGAAATTACACGAAACATGCTGTATCCGAAGTCTAAGTTTGTTTATATCGACGTCAAGAATAGCGAAGCCAAAGCTTATGTACAATTTCAATTGGGGATGCGAGGGTCTTCTTGTTCAAGACGGTTTTCCCGATATATTATTGTTTTGTTATCGCTGGGCTAAATTTTGCGAGCTGATCACGCATCCTCACGCTCTTAGAGTATTGCGTATTAATGGATAAAAATAAATGATACGACTAGGAAGATCAACTAGTATAGAGAGTTAGCTAGCGCTACGTGACGTTTTCAGAGTTCTGGTGGTGAGCAGAGCGCCGAGGCAAGATGTGGACGACTAGACTCCGAATACCAGTCGGTTTGTAAAATTTTATTGGAGAAAAGCCTAGGGCAGGGTGTAAAACGGAAACGCGCGTCCAGGCACGGAAGGCTCCAACAGATGGCGCTGCAACAATTTCTGAGGGCAGGGAATTCCTCGGAAAGAATGAATGCCGATGCGATTCAGTTCTTGAGTATTGGCATCTGATAGCAGGGGCGTAGACAACGGGGGGGGGGGGGGGGGGGGGGGATGAGGGGGATGCATCCCCCCACCTCACAAGGTGGGGGGGGGGGGGGATGGCATGTACAATCATCCCCCCCCCCAGGTTTTGGGGAATGATATTTGCTTACTTAATAAGTCATAATGATAATAATAATAGTAATAATAATAATAATAACAATTATAATATTAATAATAATAATAATTATGATGATAATAATAATCCTCATCATTATTGTAATTGTGTTTATTGTTATTAGCCGCATTCACACGGTGAAAGCCAATTCAGACGGTAAAAAAAAGAAAATCTTACAAGTATTTTGTGGTGGTTTGGAAACCACAAGATAACCACAAGTTTAAACAGGCGCGGATCTACGGGGGGGGGGGGGGTTTAGGGGGTTTAAATCCCCCTTGGGCGGCCCAAAAAACAAACAAACAAAAAAAGGGAAAAAAAAGAAGAAAAAAAAAGAAAAAAAAGAAAGAAAAAAGAACGCACGCTGGAGAGAAACCCTTTCAAGTGCAAATATTGTGAGAAGATATTCAACTCGTCTGGTAACTTAACCAAACACATGATAACTCTGTGTTACTTGATTTAAAAAGACGTTATCATGCACTGCTTTTTATGGTCTCCATTGTGTTAATAGATGCCAGGAAAACATCACTTACGGGGTTCAAATTAACACCCAAAAAAAAATCGGCTCGCCGCTTCGCGGCTCGTGGACGATGCTCCGCATCGTCATTATTTTGGTCAACCCCCCCCCCTTAGCAAAAACCTAGATCCGCCTCTGAGTCATCCCCCCCAGGTGTACGAACCTGTCTACGCCACTGTCTGATAGGAATGTGGTTGGGCGGCTTTCGTCGACTGGGTGACGTGAACTGCACTGGAACTGTACAGCCTGCATCTGCACGAACCACTGACTCAATTTTCCTTGTGATCTTTGTTTGGCGCAGCCTAGCTAGCCGGACTGACTGGGTGACATGGATAGTCTATGCTCAAGACCGCATAGAGCTGTATAATTATACAACTCTATGCTTTATCCTCATCTAGATGCTGAACAGGCGTTGATGAGTATCACCATAGAATTAGAAGTAGAAGACTTCAGCGTCAAAATAGAAGACTAGCTAATCTCTCTGGCTAAAGCTATTTGGGCCATTATATTTAAACGTCTTTGGGCTAATCCAATCTCATGACGCGCACACTTTAATTGATCGCGCGCTCCAACTATTGCGCTTGCTTAGCCTGGCCAAAATGCAGGCGATCGAGTTACTTGTTCACATTTTCGACATGCGTGCTTTCATTCCCGGCCCTTGTATACCTACCAAGCGTGAAAATAGAATGCTCTTCATCATGACTTTGTAGGAGAATAATAAACGTTAAATATGTTACCCAGAATGGACGCCATTATAACAAGAAATTTCGTTATCATCCTAGCAGTATTCATTTCTTTTATCGTCATCGTAAAGTGTTTACCAATAGGGGAAGCTGATAGTGATAAGGTTAAGGAGCGCGAGAAGGTGAGTGCCTACCACTCTCTTTCTTTATCTGTTTCTCGATCTCACTATCTCTCTTTCTGACTTTCTGTCTCTCTCTCTATCTATATTTTCTCGCAGGACTCCCAGGACTGTCTAACCATCTTCAGGATAGAACAGAATACAATCACATTGCTCACGAGTTCACGTACCTCTCCCACTCTTTATGCCCCCACATCTCTCTCTATTTCTCTCTCTCTCTCTCTCTCTTTCTCTCTGGGAGTAGATATAATGTCTCTTCATCTCTGCCCTTCGGTCATTAGCCAACCTTCTCTCTCTCTCTCTCTCTCTCTCTCTCTCTTCCTGCCTATATCGGTCCTCTCAGGGACGTCGTTCCCTTTCAAGAGGGCGGAGGTGCAAAAACTAGATGCGATGCTTTGAAGCTCCATAGTTCAAGTTCATTCATTAATTAAAAAATGTAAACGATTTAAACATCTTCATCCCCTCTGTCCCTGCACTCCGCCATCCCTGTTCCTTAGATCTTCAACCTTGCATTTGAATATATATATATTTGTTCTCGTCATATTACAGAGACTAGCATCCACGCCCTGTTTCTCCAACTCCGACTGTCTCCGGACGCAGATCTGTAAGTGGAATCCAACTGTCGTCGAGTTGGTGGGAACCTGTGTCACTTCATCACTACATCACGTAAGATCAGATCAAAGATATCGAAATGATGAGGTATACATGCATACTGGAAATTTATAAAGACTCTCTTAATGCAAATGAATGGATCGAAATCATCAGACTACTTGGAAGTTGTAGGAGTCATATTAGGGATCACTTCGTTTTGGAGTTAAGCCCACTCTAAAATGATAGTGGAATCCATTCCAAAGAAGTGGTTCGAATTACTCTTTTGAGGGTGAATTGCGCTTTTAGTCTGGGTGTTCACTCCATAAGAATCTCTAATCGTTTTATGCATGACTCCTGAAGAGTGGATTTCCACTTTTGCACATAAGAGAGAGAGAGAGAGGGAGAGAGAGAGAGAGATAGAAAAATTGAAACCATCTAAGACTGAAACAAATTGATAAGTTCTATGAAAGAAAAGGAAAATGTTGCCTGTATTTAGATTCTAGACGCCTTCTTGGTTAATGAAAAATAGGAAACTGTTTTACTCTGATTACTCAAGAGATTGGATATGATGGTATAGTTATACTAACTATTTATTAATTTATTTATTCATTTATTTATAATCTTTTGTCAGGGTAGCCCATTCACTATTATGACTGAAGCAAATTGTTATCATCCAGTATAACGTAAACGGGATAGAGGCCCATCTTGAATCCGAAGGGTCTTTGGAACAAAATTAAAGGGGAAAAGAGAAAGGGTTTGATCATTACAAAGTCATGTTATAATATTATTGTATTATTCATTACATGTTTTAATATTATTATATTATTCATTACATGTTATAATATTATTCATTACATGTTATAATATTATTCATTACATGTTATAATATTATTCATTACATGTTATAATATTATTACATTATTGATCAAACCCTTTTTACCCTGGGTAACTAGAAATATTATTATTAACAATATTTCTTGTTTACCCAGGTTAGCCTCATCAGTACTAAAATATTATCGCTGAGGGCCCTGTATTTTAATGGACATTATACTTTCAAATTTGCCGTCAGATATTCGATTTTGCCAAGAAATGTTTAAAAAGTCAAACCAAAGATTAGAAATAAATAAAAGCGACGCCTTTAAGTATAACTATGTAGGCTTCCTGCGTTCAGGAGCGCTCTTCAAAAAAATATGAGTGAAAAATAACGTTCAACGAATTCTTATTGCTCTTGACAGCGAGCTGGTCGCACGAGAAGGAAAGTATTGGCCAACGACGTCGATGATGACAGAAAGGTGTCTCGGTCTCGTCAAGACCGCGATTCGGAGCTGGATAACGGTGACCATCAGCATGATGATGATGGTGTAAGGCGGAGAAATGATTATCCTGATTATCCGAATGGAGAAGTTGTACCCAAGGCTGACATGAAAAGGGGAAATGTAGAAGAGAAGGGAGAAAAAATAGACTACGTCGATGATTTTGAGAATGGTAGGTCATGACGGTTGACGTCAGTATGATGGTCTTGATGTCACAAATCCATTTAGAATTGCAATTGACATGAATATGAAGTTTACTGATGAAGGATATTATTATGAGCTTCAAAAACTTCAAGAGTAAAGCACGCATTATCAAACATTATATTGCTCTTCAATCTTGTCAAATTTTATGATAAAAATAATCTGATAGCAAATGAATGCATCGCTAGTCCATTTCGTCCTTTGGTTTTTTGTAATTTTCATAGCTGTAACGCCATAATACATTGTAATCCAGTTATTATATTGACATGTGATGTATCTACCTATCTATGAATCCGTCTGTCTGACTTGTACCCTCCCATTTTGGACTAATTGTGTGTTTTTCTGTTTAAAAGACGAACAGAATGTGAAGTCGCAAGTGACACGTCTTCTTCCTCAGGCTTCATACCCACTTCATCACAAGCTTCCTGTTCAAAATGACCACGAAGAAGATGAAATCGTGATTGATCACTTCGACGAGAAAGGACTACCCGTCGTCGTCATAACAGAAGACAACCGTGATCAGCATGCCGAAATCGACACCAGCAAAGACTTCTACGTTTTCGGTGAAGAAGTTGGCGATAACATCCCCTACGCCAAAGCAAAAACTGAAAGCATCGTCTACGACTACGTTGACGGTTCGGACGTTTACGATGGCGGTGACGATGATGAAGGGGAGGGGAAGGAGGTGGTTATCGACTTGAAAGGGGGAAAGATTCATCCGGGAATCCAGACAATTTTCAGTAACCCTTGGGGCATTGAGCCAATTAAAACGATACAGAGACCTGTTGATGACATGGTGGATGATGACGACGAGGAGTACCTCAATGACGATGTCCAAGTGTATGGAGTTGGAGATCATCAGCAGGTGGAACCCAGATTTCGGCATATAGGTAAATGCCTTTATCAGATATAAACCATACTGCATAACCCTTTTCTCTACCGCTAGCGTTAGTGTGTTGCTTTTACAGGCATTTTGCTGGTCCATAATTATAGGGTACAAGGAATGAATGGAAGCATGCAAAATTACATCGTATGTTATTCCCCCACTTATTTGGTGTGCATTAAATTCCAGTCCGGCTGTCATTTTGACAAGATCACGGGCATAGGACTTTAATGATGTTGGGTTTTTTTTAAAGTGCAAAATACCTTTAGCTCATACTCCTGAGCAATACTTATGATTACCTTACTTTACATAATTATGTAATACGCATCGATTTTCCACCTATTTTTGGTTTTTACAATTTTCTATTTTTCTGAATTTTCTCTCCCTCACCCCCTCCCCCATCTCTCTCTCTCTCTCTCTCTCTCTCTCTATATATATATCTTCAGATCTGACCGGTATGGCCATCGAAACGGATGTCGGAGTCGACCAGTTCGGTGATCGTCAACCCGCACCTCGTTTGACATCAGCTGACCACACGGGCATCGCGTTGCCTGGACTTCTGACCAAAGATTTAGACGCACACAACTACTAATAAGAGAAAATGTTGAACAATAATATATGGACGAGAAAAGTAGGCCTAATAATATTCAGGAAAGCACAATGTCATTGCACTCGATTGATGTCAAAGAAATCGGTGAAGACTTAGACAAAAATAATAATTTGTAGAAAAAGATCGAAGTGTTTGCCCGTTTGCCTCAGTTATTGATGGGGCATTAATTAGGCATCTCTTGCTCGTATTAGGCGGTGTGTGTCACACAGAAAAATCCCTTTAAAAAAAAGAGGGAGAATTTTCTTGCTTCGTTAGAGGATTTGTAATGGGATAATTGATGACAGACAGCAATTAAGAGGATAACTAAAATCCGGATTTTTGGCCTATGTGTGACACCACTAATTGTTTATCGGGAGTTTTTTGCAACAAGGCACAGGTGATAAGTCTGCAATAATCCAACCTCCTCTAAAATGTGATGTTGACTACATGACAAAAAGTTATGATGTAATGATGGAAAATAAACAGAACCACTTCTTATTAAAGAATAATTCAATTCATTTTGCTTAGTCACAGAATCCCAATCTACTGAATCAGTCTATCTCTGTTAATAAATCCGGGCCATCCCGTTCACTCGAACACTTAAAATAATTCACTTATTTTGTTTATAATAACGTAAGAAAACTTCTGTATAGCAATATTCTGAAGGATTTCTATGTCAAAGTATATGATATATATAATGTATGTAAACTTATTTTGATTCTATATACGTTTGTAAAATGTGAGCAAAACAAATTTCCAATGTTGGACAATAAATTGAAATTGAAATTGAAAATTAGACATTCACGCCCTTCTTTTTTTCTTCTTCAGAAGTCATTGATTGATAGACACGTTGTCACTCTCCAGACTAGTTCATTACATTTCATTGACCACAATTTGCAGGCCAAACCGGCCATATATTTCTCCCGAAATTCACACAGATATATATATATATTCTTTTTAATTACATTTTCACATTCGCTCATTCTTTTTTTATATGGGTCCGTCCAGAAAGTTGGGGCAATTTTTGTAACATACCAGAAGTGAGAAACTTTGTCTTCTATCAATTGTAACAATGTTTGCTCAAATTAAGTTTTGAATAATAAGCGTAGCCAACTATCTTCAGAAGTTCTCAAGCTTCATGGCTAATCAATTTTATGGACCCAAATTTATCTAATGTTATGTAACGCTGGTAAAAAAAGAAATGTGTATTGAGCAAAGATTTTGAAGAAAAGCAACTGAAACAGGAACGATTCTGGCAGGGCACTACTATATATACTCATTGCATAAAAATCTTCAACAGATAATTTCATCTTCCATGCATAGTAGAAGATCTCATACCTACGTTATGGACATCGTCATATTTTTTGCCCCAACTTTAAGGAATGAACCATGAATGTGTGTGTGTGTCTCTCTCTCCACCTCTCTGCAAATTTTGATGAGACAATCGTTACATAACAAAACACAACCATTTTTTTTGTTAAAGAGACATATTTTATAAATTGATATCTTGGCTGCTTATCCACAATAATATTTCAATCCTGCTACAAAATTTCCAAAAACAAACAGCAATTAAAATCAATCAAACATGGTAGTAAGATAAATTTTGGTGAAAGACACAAGATAATGGAAACATTGCATGATCTTCTTACACTGAGCAGTATTTTTCAACTGCTAATTTCAACTAATAGCTTCAACTTATAATTCTTGTAAAAAAATGACCTTTGTGCATTTAATTCAATGTGCATATACCTAACAATGTGCTATTGTAAAGAAAAGTATTTAAAAGAAACTGGCTCATTTTTAATTTTGATTAAATCATTCGAAAATATTTCAGAAAAACTGATGAATTTAGATCAGGTGCAATTTACATAGAGAATACCAATATTCATTTTATTTATTAATTTGGTTTTCATTTATAAATTTTGCCAATTTACACAGATAAACTGCAATGATTGAATTATTATAATCACCTGTAAGTATTTTTTTTTTTAATAGACTTTTAGCTTAAGCTGCAATTATTTTCACATCTCTATTAGTATCGTATTTAACTGTTTGACCCAACATATATAAATATTCTATTTCTTAATCTGAGAATTAATCTTCCACATTTATATAATACACTAATATTACATACAAACTATATATAGAATACTCATTTATACACACTGGAAGGGAGAATAATCATCTTGTGCAAGAAATAACATTTCATATTCTTTTAAAATAAAACTGACACCTTTTGAATGTATACTAGTATATAATTTTTAGATAGGTAGAATTTATCACTCGTATTACTTAATCTATACGCAGAAAGTTATTTTGACTGATAAATCAAATTGGTCAGTATTTTAACAGATTTCTAACAAGGTTTTGGGATCTTAAGGTATATAATAATTTTTAAAAAGGTATTATTTCATTCACACCCTTCACACTATGTGCATCAAGCTAACTTCTGGAAATACGGCATAAAAATGTCGACCTACACTCTAAAGATATACATACAAGATTCATGGAAAACATTCATTATGCTAAAAAGTACAATCTGCATAATGCAACTAAAACATGAAGGTCACATAAACATTCAGGCCCTAATTCACAAAGGAGGTTTGTGGACAAACCTTTTGTTTTGCCAAACCTCCTTTTGTTCTTTACAAACCAGGTTTGTAAAAAACGCGTAAAAACGAGTCATATGACGTACGAAAACCAAGGTTTGTCGACAAACCTCCTTTGTGAATTCGGGCCTTAAAGAAGAAAAAAGGCGGGGGAATACCTTACAGACCATAGGCTTACCAATGTACCACCTGCATATACCGTGTGTCTCAAAAAAAACGTAACACTTTTGAAATGGTTGCCAAATTGAGCATATATAATTTTATGAAAAAATGTCTATATGTATGGAAAGCTAAAGGACCAACCTTTCATATGATATGAAAAAATTAAAAAAAAAATCATGCTTCGATGGACAGTGTTCACTTAAGTTAGAGGTATGAAAATGGGCCTGCGCAGGATTTTTCCTTCCAATTTTGGACAGGTAAATTACTTGTAACTTACAAAATAAGGTCGATATGAGATATTCATGATCGATGGATCAAAAGGATATTTTGAATCAAAAGGATATTTTGAATACCTCGAATACCATTCCTTTTTCAGTGTTATTTATCAATCCCGAAACACCACCGCCCACCCCCCCCCACACACACACACACACACATACACACACGTGCACACACACACACACACACATTAGGGCAGACATGACAAAAAACAAGTTAAATCTTTTTTTAAAAGATTTTCATGTTTCTTTTATTTCTTTCTTATTTAAAACTGCTTTGTTCATCTTAAAATGAAAGATCTGACAAAAGTAATCAGTTCAGTAGTCCACATGGCTATCTTTTCTTCTTGATTGAATATCAAGGCTTTCAAAGTACCGACTGAGTAAGGGTACCGGTAAAGATAAAAGTCTTTCACATTAATGATTCAAAATATCCTTTTGATCCATCGATCATGAATATCTCATATCGACCTTATTTTGTAAGTTACAAGTAATTTACCTGTCCAAAATTGGAAGGAAAAATCCTGCGCAGGCCCATTTTCATACCTCTAACTTAAGTGAACACTGTCCATCGAAGCATGATTTTTTTTTTAATTTTTTCATATCATATGAAAGGTTGGTCCTTTAGCTTTCCATACATATAGACATTTTTTCATAAAATTATATATGCTCAATTTGGCAACCATTTCAAAAGTGTTACGTTTTTTTTGAGACACACGGTATATATGAACACAGTGTACACACCTGTGTTTAATACAATAACACAGCAATATTAACATAATATTAACATACTTGATTCTAGAAACAAGGTTTACAATATTTACTAAGAAGAGACAGAACTTTACTTCCCTGCACAACATACATCAGATCAGAGTCAAACTTAACCAGGCAGGCTAGCTGACTAACATAAATCACAGTCTCAAAGGATATATCACATTAAACATTGACCATTTGGGGATCATTATGATTCACACCAACGGCCCTGTAAATGTCCTTCACGGTCCTTCTAACGTAGGGGTGTTCCAAGTTGGAACATTAACTGCAAGGTGACAATTGACCGAAACTACAGGTCAATGGACAGATAAGGACAATGCTTTATTAATTGCATTCAGTATTGCGTATTAACCTATGCTAGCTCTGAAAAATTGCCAGATACACTTTCTCCTTTCTCAAGACTGAGCAAGTTAGAAAAGTACATGTACAATATCATAAGTGAACTTAATCTTATTTGTCGCGTGACACGTTAGCTCATTCGTAAACATATCGGTACCATAAAATTTAAGACATCACATTTAAAGGCATGCATTTTTTAAATCATACACTTCGGGCTTGTTGAAAAAAAAATTGATTAAAAGAATTTAAAGCGAGCAAAGAAAAAAAAATGAAGGATCAGTTTTCTTCAATACACAATGGAATGTAATTGAGGTCAATATCGCAAAAAAGCACACGATTCACAATTATTGTAATTTCTAATCATCTTTTAGGTTAAACGATAAACATCTCTTCACCAAATTTTTACGCATGCACACAAGAGTATGTTAGCCCAAGACTGATGTATTGATGTCAACGGATCCTTATGATTCACTTAATCTTAATAAATACTCAACTTTACAGTTTAATACAGTTTAGTTCCTCAATTTTATTTAAATACACATGTACAGACAGACATATTGCGATTTTCTAATTTTTTACAAAAGTAGCCCATCCCATACAGCAAGCATCTGGTACGTCATGTGAAAGAATAAACAAAATGATTCCACAGTCCATAGTATGATACAGACGGAGCTAATTGGAGTGTAAGAATCATAAAGCAGATCAAGTACCGGTACATCAAAACTTATTGCTCTATATTTTAATTTTTTAATTTTTAATTTTTAAACAGAAGCAGATGGTAAATATCAACATATCTATCTACAACACACACACACAATGAAGAGAGTACTGAAAATACCATGCTTCTATAACTGCACAAAATGTTCAGTGTATAGAACCAGAAATATAGTTCATATATGGAACAAAAAGTGAGAAGAGAATGGTCCAAGAATCCTACCACGGAGGTACAGTATATATGCAAATCAATTGCATCCCTTGAAGAACCCTAGTGCACTGTGCTCACCCTAGGACCGTGTTTCAACAAACTTGTTTTTTTAAACAAAATTATTGTTTACCAATAACAAGATACAATAAATCATATTATAAGCTTATATCATGGCACTGTCATTCTCAAAAAGATTTGAGAATTCCCAGAATGAAACTGAAAACCCCAATCAATCACATGACAGTAGAAAAAGTATTAAACAGAATTAGATGAATTGCAACTCTTCATATAATGATGCTATATTTCAAATACAACAATGCAACAATGCAGACAATGTATGAAATTAATCTGAGCCGAACATACGTCTGGTACAAAAAATAAATCCAGGAGTGTTAAAGCCCCACTGCAGTTTGCACTACTTATAGCTACTTGCGCTCTCTAGCAAACAATGCATAATCGGTGCCTGTTGGTCCCCCATGATCCTCTTTTTCTTATGTTAAATGAGAGCTGATTTGATGAGATAACAACCTGTCAGTGACCTTGCAGGGAGGTCTAAACCACCTCGCCAAACTAGTGCAGACGGGTTAACAGCCCCGGATATTCAGGGGAATAACCCGAAAATGTATTTCATGCTGTCTATTTTAAACACCTGGGGTGGTATTCTGAACATTGTTGTAAGTTTTGTGTTATCTTTTGTTGTATCTTCCAGAGATAACACAGCGCTAATATTGTTGTAAGTTGGTATTCTGAACATTGTTTTATCCCTGTGTTATCTCTTGAAGGACCGCCTCTATCTTATCTTTGACCATTGATGACACGCCCATTTTTATGGACCCTACCAATCAAAATCTATGTAATATAAGCATGATAAGTAGGTCAACCAATAGGAATACTCTATGCCATATCTGAAGATGCGCCTAGCGCATACTAATCTTGGGCGTAATTAGTTATTTGAGCACTTATTACGCGCGTCATCATTATGCGCTGTTAATGTGGATCATGAAGACAAATCACGCTTTCACTATATTGGTTAAGATGAGAGCATTAAAATCGTCATATCCTAGCATGTAATATCTTTAAAAGTTCTCATCTGTGATGTTTCCGGTCAACACACAATCTTCTTCTAACTCGTCTATTGGCACGAAGTTGGTTCTGGGCAAAAAATATTGCCGCCATTATATCACCACGAAAGATACAACAACCCCCTACCTGTTGTAAATATTGTTGTAAATACCATGCAAGATAAGATAAGATAAAAGTTACAACAACTTTCAGAATACCAATTATCTCGACATATTATCTCACGTGCGCATATGCAAATGAGGATTAAGCGCCATGTTATTACTAATAAGCACAATTACAAGCGCACCAAACTATGAGCGCAGGCGCGGCCAATGAGATAAGACAAAAGATACAACAAAAGATACAACAAAAGATAACACAAAAGTTACAACAGTGTTCAGAATACCAACTTTATCTTATCTCCAAAGATACAACAATATTAGAGATAACACAGGGTTCAGAATACCACCCCAGGGTGCTACAAAGCAATTTGCATGACATCCTTGGATTTCTAGGACTACTAATGGTTAATTGCCTTATTGGGCAAGTATCATGCAAAAAAACTATAAAACAACAAATTTTTAAAAAAAGTTTAAAAATTAAAAATGATCATGCTCTTCAAACACAAATTGAGTTGGCTATATACTGACATTATTTCTCATAAAGGGTTGAGGCAAATGAAGTAGGTGTAGGGGGAAACAATGTGTTCTTCTCTGCGAGCAGTTATATAACAATTTTTGTAGCACCCTGAGCAAAAATTGACCTGCCCTTAAAGCCCATACAAAAGATTCATACAAATGCAACAATAAAAGTATTTTTTTAAACAGGAAAATATAAAAATATATATATATCATTTATATGTTCATGGTCTTAACTTTACAACCAATACACTAAAATGATCATGAAATGAAAGATTGGAGCACAATACTAGTCTAAGCTCTATTTTGTATAATGTACATCTCTCTGGATATAATATTAATATCCAAAAGGAACTATCTATAACTGGGGGCCTTTACTAAAGACGGCTGATTCTACATAGTATTATAGTAATATATTGTGTGTTGTTGTTAATGACCCTTAACCTCACTGAACCCATAAATAGATTTTCTATAATGGAATACCAACATAACACTGTCTTCTCTTTAATAACAGAGGAAGCTTCCTAAGTACAATTCTATTTTTCATACACAGTACATTATGTTTCTTGTGCACAACAAACACTTTTTAATATGACAGAATAACTAGTACGGCTAATATACTTCATCTATACGTGGGAAATCTTTCATTAACTGGCTACTACCCCATTGCAGTGGATCTCTCCGTTGCTGTGTATAGTCTTGTTGAGTTCTAGGGTTCCGTCGATGTACTGCGTCAGCACACGGTCCATCCATGTTACAGTGTTGGCCTTCAGGAAGCCCCCTTCGAAGAATCCAAGATGGCCGCCGTGCTTGGTGACGGCGTAGATGGCGCTGGTGGACTTTTGGCTGAACTCCATAGGAGTCCAGTTCTGGGATACCGGGATGAGGGCATCGTCAGCGGCATTCAGCATCAGAAGGGGGATTTTGATCTGTGGAAGAGGATGCAAATGGGCCTCGATCAGCAACCAATCTTTCACATAAGAACAGAGTCCGGACAGCTAGGATTTATCTTATAATATCTGGGCTAATCCACTTATTTCACCCCAACTTGCAATTCAATATCATGTAAAATGGTTTCTATTTCGCCAAAGCAGGGGGGAATTGTTTTTTTAGGTGGATCAAGGATGCATTAAAAAAATAGTGAATTAACAGAAAATTGTATATTAAGAGTCAGAAGAGTATCATCATTTTTAAAGTTCTATACAATGTTAAAGGTGCAGACCAGTTTTGGAAACGCCCTCCTCTCAAAAAATGAAATGGAAGCTCTTATTACCAATCATGTGAAAGAATATGTTTTGACTAATACGTGATGATACAAATTTTGCCGAGAAACCGCCTACTAATTGATATATTTGGTAAATTATTATATCTATCTGGACTGGATAGATATCGCGCACATGTCGCGTAGTCCGATATACGTCTTTCTGTGTACAGTGCCAAGACTGGGCCAAATTTCTTATCATTTTACCGACTCCAGAACCTTGCAGTACACACCAATACTTATACCGGTATGCTAGATGATCAACCTTTTCTGATCGATTCCACAACGTTTCGTTCACCGTATGCAATCGCATGACCATAACTGGTCTTTATCTTTAAGGTATTCTATGTATTAAACTCACCTTGTACATAAATGGGGAAGAACTGCAAGATTCGTAGAAATCTGAAAGACTGTTGTGGCCACACATTTTTCTGAAAGAAGGGTGAAAGAAAAGCATATTTGGGCAATCGGAATTAAAAACAGTGGTATCCATAGTGTATTTTTATTATGTACTTTATTTGAAATACAAAAATGTTGGAATGAAAAAGTTGGAATGAAATAGATCGAAGGTCAAAATGAATTTGATATTAAGGTTACATCTGTAAAGCCACATTCCTATATGCCCATCAACCAAGGTAAAATGACATAAAGCATAGTGCGCTTCGTGTGATGCGCATGCCAAAAAAAAAAACATACAACACACAAGTACTAATCGATCCACTGATGTTAACCATATGTTTTGTGAAGAAGCAATACATTGCTAAGAGAAGTTATAAATTCTGATTAATATTATCATTAACAAAATTCACGGGCATGAACAAAATATTACTACCAACTGATGTTACAGATGACATTATTCTAATTATGAATAATTGAAAAGTAATAAATACGTTATTTCACATTAACTTAGGATTTTCCAGAGAAATTTCACATGGAATTTATATATTTCCATGCATTTTTGCAATCTTGTTACATAATCATGCAATTTGGCCAGCCAGCCAGACACCAACCTGTATTCAACTCTGATACTGAACAGATTGAGTGATCGTAGTGATCGTTACCATCTCTCAAAGCAGTTATTTACCTAGCCATCTCTTCGTCCAGGTGCACCAAACTGGTTGAACGGAACACCTTCTTGACGTTGTAGCACGGAGGAGTTTCACTTCGGTTCTTCCAGTAGGTCCGGGCACCTTCCCCAAAGAGCATGTCAAAGTTTTGACGCAGCTGACGAAGCATGTTCTGGGTCACCGAGAAGTTGTATAAGCGGCGCATGCTCTCCCACTCGTGTAAGACTTTAGTAACTCTACAAACATGGGCAGAAGGATTGATTGACGATCAGGAAGGAGCATTACAAAAGATTTCTCATGAGCAGTGTAACACATTCTCCATTCAATTTATGGAAAGCCTTATATAATGCACACACCAAAAAAGTAAAAGCACACAAACACAATCATTAATCTAACAATATTGACCAAACAAGGGAACTTTTCAAAAGTAAATTCTGTTTCAAACTAAACTGCCTATTTATAGAGGACAACGTTCCGGGCAGAACCATTGTCAACAAGGAATTGCTGGCGTTAAATTAGTCTGTGTTTGCAGACTTCATAATAGCTGGTTGAGGTTACAAAACTAGACTGAACTTGATATAACCAGTTGACTACTGAATTATTTCATATGCATAGGCTTAATACAGGAGCTACCCGGTACTCGTAAGCAATGGATTAAAGTCTCAAACGATAAAAGCCAAATTTCACTTACAAGGTGACATCATATCCTTGGCAGACAGAGATACAACACATAAAGTCGTCTTGCCTCGAAGGTTCTTCACCCAAGTACTTGATGACAATATTTGCTCCCATGCTGAAGCCTAACGATACAAACTTACTAGACGCAAAGTGTTCCTTGATGTAGTCTATCATGGCAGCGTACTCTCCAGTCTCTCCTGAACATCAAAAGAAATCATTATTATGTACTGGATTTTTTCTTTTCTTTAATACTACAAGTTCTTTGATAATACAAGGCAAATCATGATTGCCAGCACGTTTCACTAGTTTGTATTCATGTACTATCTACTTCACTTTAAGCCCATTTCTCTCTGCAGAAATAAACATGTTACACAGGGTTTTTTTCTTAATCATTCTCGGTCCTTACAGGAGACAACATGATTACCAGCAAGTTTCATTATATGCGTAGATTTTGCTTGGCTAAACAACCCAGCTGCATTTAAAACTACCGTAGATCTCTTGAAATGCAATCTATTAACTACCTAAACTCAATATTAGCCTTAATGTTTCTCTTAAGAATCCCTATGTAACAACTCTTCAATGGCATTATCAACAACAATACCATTATTAAACATGAATAAATAAATAAATAAATAAGCACATATTTATTGCCCTTTGATATCATCTGCTGAAAACGATGTCAAAGGATATGAATTACCATCATGACTTCACGCAAACAATAAAGGCTTGTTCAGATATGACGAGGTAAACTCTTGCAAAATAAAGCCGCCACGTTTTTTTACAAGTTAATGAATGGCAACTGTGCGTGACTAAGCTCCTGCACGTATTCACGGAGCTCTGTGTAATAAGATACAGAAAAGTGATGCGTATTACGTTTTACGTCATCAGAAAGCATGTTTTGCCGCATCATATCTAAACAAGGCTTAATACCGTTCTTTACCGTAGGTGAAGATTCTTGGTGAAGTGAGTGGAACTGTGGGCAGGGCACCTAGGTGGTTAACCATGGCCACGCGGAAGCCCTGTGACATGGCGTAATGGATGAAGGTTCGCACGTAAGCCTTCTCAGAATGGCTGGCTATGCCAGGACAACAACACAGTGTGACATCAGCTACAGGGTCAAAGAAAGATGAGAGGAAGAGAGTTGAGGTGGTTGAAAGAGATCACAAAATAGAAATTGAGAAGGGATGTCTGGTAAAACTGCCCAATCAAATTTTCTGTAGGCACTACTGTAAAAAAAAAAAAAAAATGTGTGTGAATTTGTTCATACTGCTTTTGTTGAAATTCTTCTATCTAATTCTTTTTTAGTCGTTGTTTTCGCAAGTTTAAAAAATATTTGGCAAAGTTGTCAGAGAATTTTATTCTGACATCCAAAATAGTTTAAGAAATGCCCATGGAGATCCCTAATCCCACAATGCCTAGCAAACCTTCTTGCCTTGGTTCATACATATTATGTAAGCATGACAAACAGAATTCCTTTCCTCATAAAGAAACAAACTAATGATAATAATATAAAATAACAAAATAAAACAATACAATTATAGCTAAAGAAGAAATCTAGTAGACTTTTACTGATCTTCCATACCATCGAATAATATTGTACAATATTATCATCATGATAATATCATAATATTCTATTCCTTAATCCTTACCCCCTTGAGGATGGGGTTTTGATGGCTCAAACAGATCAAAGGTAAACGTAGCTCCATCTGGCCGAGGTATATTAATACGTTTTCCCTTGGGATAGGGCGCGTTGAATCGACCGATCTTGGCGTAGATGGAGCTCTGAATGTGTGCGTTGTGACCCCATAACCGATTAGGCACATATCTAGGCAGAGAAACAGAAAAAGGGTTGATTTCCTAGTAAAAATGCATCAAAACTGCCGGTTCAGAGAAGACAAATCATGAAATTCCCCTTTTCCTCCAATTTCTTTGCTCCAACATCTCTTCATTTTTGTTATCAAGAGTACAAACATGTGTAGGAGAAAATTTGTATTGCTTTCATATTCTCATTTGATTTAGTAGGTGATCAAATTTTGTGTTCAACCCATGATAAACCTCAAATACTGAAATCATGATAAACTATTCAAAGCATCAAGCACATCTACATGTATGTGACACAATAAACAGAAGAAAAAAACTAAGCAAGTAGAATTGCATACTGTGTATCATTACAAAGCATAATTGTGTATCATTAAAAAGCATGATTGTATAAAATCCTTATTTCAGCTTGGTTAAAAGACCATTTAAAAGGATTCTTCGCCTCATACAAATTATCTCATACAATCCAATCCAATCTTGATCAATGCAAATTGAAGCACTGCTCTTCCTCTAAGTGCTAGGAGAGTGTTCCATCTTGGAATCAAACTGCACTTCTCAACAGCATACAAGGGCAAGTCCAAGCTATTGTATCCTTCAAGTTACTGACCACTACAACTAAGATTTAAGTATAGAGATGATTAACAACCCTATATACTAGAACGTAGATCAGACCTAATAACAATAATAATAGTCACATTTCTTTAGAGCGTAATAATATGTTTCTGAGCACTTTACATTGTAATTATTATTACCAGGTCATTTGATTTAATTGCTAGCCCGTACAATAATAATAATAATAATAATACTCAGTTTTTATATAGCGCTTATTAGAATCACTAAGCGCTTCCAAACTTGGAGATTATTACCACGGCTTTAGCTGTGCTGCCATTATAGTGCAACGATCCACCCTCTTTAAGAAGTGAATTGACATATTACCCCTTGCATGTCAATTCATATACAAAATTCAAAAAACCTAGTTACCTATGGGACACAATGTTAATTATTAAATAGTACCTTGGACTTGCCCGCTATAGGATACCTTTGGACTAAGACCGAACATCAATTTGGCAACTTACGGCTTTGTTGATATAAATAATTAAAAAACTTACGGCTTTGTGAGGATGGAACATAATGAGAGGATACTGCGGTTATATTTGCCCTCTCTGTAATAGAGGGTAGCAGCAGCGGGCTGATCCAGCAGCTTTAACACTTTGAAGAGGAAGAAGTATAAGAAGACAAGGATGAATGCTGTAGATAACAAGATCCCCATGGTGGACTACAATGTGAAGGAATATCACCACTCGATATGTCTGAGGAATAGAAAGAGGGAGAAAGAAAGAAATAATTAACCATGTAGTAGCAATGTACAGAGCTTTATTTCAATATACTTTTGCATACAGTATGCAGTGGCTAATGATTGTATGTTTGGTTTTAAACTAACCTTGACCAGATGTTAAATTAATTAGATTTTGAGAGAAAGGGTTGTAAATAATGTATTGTTTGTTATGCATAGCAAATTATACAGCTTTTGTTAATGTAAATTACACTGTACTTTACTTCTAGTCTATTGAATGATGATATGTTCACTGCAATTACCCATGATATATTATAGCTAATACCCTGGGGTGGTATTCTGAGATTAATTTCATCTCAGACTCTGAGAAAAAATGTTATCAATTTCTGAGAATCATTTCAGTGAGATTTTATCTCATCAAGACATGCCCAATTAAGAAATTCCACCCTGTTCAGCCAATGGAATCACTTTCTACCAATCCCACTTTTTTTGTCTTCAATTCAATTTCAATTTATTTATGTTTCCAACAAAACATTATTAATTCAATTATGAACATTTATAATAATTTAGGAATACATATTGGAAACAGAGAGGCCCACTAAAAAGAAATGCTTGTACAAATATGGACACCTCAAATGATATTTAGGAATAATGAGTAAATAAATTAACAAGTTTGTAACTACTGTACAAAAGGAACTACAAAATAGAGGGAAAGGGGGATGCCAACAGAGAAAGCATGAATGTGTTACTTTTACAATATTCACTATGCTTGCCTCAAAACGCAGCACAATTTAACTGGGATTTTCTTTCAAAATGACAGAGGTAGGTTCAGAGGCTTTTGAACCCCATTACAAACCATTATTGCAACTACAATATACATGAATGTCAACAAAATTGTTTGTAATTCAACTCTATAATCCCATGAGCAGGGCTCAAATTAATTTTATGTCCACGGGGGCTCTTCCCCCCAAAAAAGAGCCCCAGTGAGCCTTCTCACGGGGGCTCTTTTAGTACTGACGGGGGCTCTTTTTTATACAAATATCCTGTTACTGACTTTCATCCCGTGATGACATTCTCTCGATTTCTTCCCGTTCTGCACATTATTTCCTCCTCATTATTGGGAGCAACCTTTACATTCTTTCTTTACTGAGCCGCGTAGCGGCGAGGCGATTGTGTGTGTGTGCTATTTTGGACAGGCGCGGATCCACGGGCCGATTCTACCGCCCGCCCCCCCCCCCCCTAGCCTCCAAACCGGTAAAAAAATATGATAGTAACGTAAATTTTACCTTAAAAAATCAAATAAAAAACGCCCCCCCCCCTGACCTGCCAGTGACACAAATGCGGCATCAAAATATTTGTGCTTCTCTGACCGTAATTAAATGCCTAAAACCCCTGAACCCCCCCCCCCCACACCAATTTACGCTCGCTACCCTCTACCTGACCGTAAATACTTTAGCCCCCACTTTGATTATAAACGTTCCGCGGGGCCTGTGTATATAATATATACGCATACAACACTAATCTTTATGATGTCTTTAACGTGACATATCTTCTTCTCCTCTTGCAAACGAGAAAGAAAACAAGGCCATTAAAAGGGATTAAGCGACAAATAATGATTGTGATTCAAATTGATGCGAATATTTGTTTGAATAAGCACTGCTATTCACCCGAATCTTCTTTTTAAAAACAACTTTTACAAATCTCAGCCATGCTTACTGAGTTGAGACGTTCCATTCATTGTAAAATACTCATCAAAGAATGCACTTCTCCTAATCTGAAAGTGATCTTACAACACAGTGGCAGAATTGCATGGCTGAGATTTGTAAAAGTCGTTTTTACAAAGAAGATTCTGGTGAAAAGCATTGCTTATTCAAAAAAAAATCCTTGCATCAATTTGAATCACAATGATTATTTGTCGCATGATCCTTTTATTAAATAACCTTGTTTTCTTTTTTGTTTGCAGGGGGAGAAGAAGCTATGTCACGTTAAGAAATCATAAAGATAAGTTGTATTATGCGTATATACATTATGATACCAGAACAAAATGTTGATTATCAGAATGTCATTTTAGAATACCTCTATACAAATACCACATTGTCTTTAGCCCGTATCAGTAGTAGTATGAGCCAATATAAAGCTATTATTCTTTATTCAGTTCAGTATAATGCTTTTCCTCAAAAATAGTTTCGTTATTTTTTTAGGGTTGAGACGCTAAGAAACGGTTTCAAAATAATGTACATTACACAAACCCTGAACCATTGCAAAATGATGGTGGTTCTCTCTCTCTCTCTCTCTCTCTCTTCATTTGAATCATGCATTATCAAGTACCTATACAGCAGCGTCTAAAAACTTAGGGTTATCTGAGATAGGTGAAAGTAAGAGTTAAAAAGAAAGTCATGCTAAAACGGCGCTTCACCTCCCCCCCCCCCCTGAAAAAGCATCCCCCCCCCCCCGCTTTAATATTCACCGGCCGGCTGAGTCGGCG
The DNA here is from genome assembly GCA_035222895.1 of Strongylocentrotus droebachiensis. Classification (NCBI taxonomy): domain Eukaryota; kingdom Metazoa; phylum Echinodermata; class Echinoidea; order Camarodonta; family Strongylocentrotidae; genus Strongylocentrotus; species Strongylocentrotus droebachiensis. The sequence continues at coordinate 61,724 of JAVYIG010007479.1, forward strand.
CAAAAATGTTCCCAAAAAACTGGACACCCAAAACAAATGGTTCTAGGACAATTACCCCCTGGGCAATCACCCCCCGGAAATTTACCCCCCGGAAAACTACCCCCGAAGGACAATTACCCCCCGGAAAATTACCCCCCGGAGAATAACCCCCCGAGGACAACTACCCCCCAAGGACAATTACCCCCCGGAAAATTACCCCCCGGAGAATTACCCCCCGAGGACAACTACCCCCCGTGGACAATTACCCCCCGGAAAATTACCCCCCGGACAACTACCCCCCGAGGACAATTACCCCCCGAGGACAACTACCCGCGAGGACAACTACCCCCCGAGGAAAATTACCCCCCGAGGACAACTACCCCCGAGGACAACTACCCCCGAGGACAATTACCCCCCGAGGACAACTACCCCCCGTGGACAATCAGGATTCAATAGCAAAAGACGATCTGATACATTGAGAGATAGCTACGAGCCTTTCATTTCCCTTTAATACATATAAGTTATACAACGGCAGTGCGGCTGCTGATTTCCACGAAGGATGTAAGATTTAGGTAATTGGCAAGCGCTTCTCAAAATGCATAGAAATACATTTCTCTTGAGCAGCGTTATTTCAACTTTTTGAGTCATGGTACCCTCTTAAAAAATGAAAAGTTTCTCCCAAATCCCAAATTCTTCTATCTATCTACCCTCGACTATCTATTTTGCATGACTCAGGCACTCGCCAAGTGCTATGTTCATGGGTGTCGATCCCGGGGGGGGGGGGGGGGGGGGATGGGGGGATATATCCCCCCCCCCAAATGTTACAAATTCCTCGGGGGTGATTGTCATCGGGGATAGTTGTCCTCGGAAAAGGGGGGTAGTTGTCCTCGGAAAAGGGGGGTAGTTGTACTTGGGGGTAGTTGTCCTCGGGGGGTAATTGTCCTCGGGGGTAGTTGTTCTCGGGGGGTAATTGTCCTCGGGGGAAGTTGTCCTCGGGGGGGTAATTGTCCTCGGGAGTAGTTGTCCTCGGGGGGTAATTGTCCTCGGGGGGTAGTTGTCCTCGGGGGTAATTTTCCGGGGGGTAATTGTCCACGGGGGGTAATTGTCCTCGGGGGGTAATTCTCCGGGGGGTAATTTTCTGGGGGGTAATTGTCCTTGGGGGGTAATTGTCCTCGGGGGGTAATTCTCCGGGGGGTAATTTTCTGGGGGGTAATTGTCCGTGGGGGGTAGTTTTCCGGGTGGTAATTTTCCGGGGGGTGATTGCCCAGGGGGTAATTGTCCTGATACGAAAACAAATATATGTGCATTTATCCAGCCCCCCCCCCCCCCCTCCGCTCATTCGCCGATCGCCGGCTGGCTGATTCGCCGATAAATATTTTCTCAAGATTTGCCCCCCCCCCCCCCCCCCCCCCCCTCCTGCCGCCGGCTGGATCCGCCCCTGATTTTGGACCCCCGTAAGTGATGTTTTCCTGGCATCTACTTACATGCGAAGCATCGTCCACGAGCCGCATAGCGGCGAGGCGATTTTTGTTGTTGTTGTTGCTATTTTGAACCCCCGTATTGTTTTCCTTGCATCTACTAACATCTTACTGTGTGGGTCGATCTGGACACATAATGGCGTTTTTTCTATGCACATCACATTTTCAGGGGGCCGGGGAGGGGGAAGGAGGGGGTTCAACCCCCTAACCCCCCCCCCCCGTAGATCTGCCCATGTTACCATATCATTCCACGACATCTTGGTCTTCCTCTTCTTAACCCCCCCCCCCCCGTAGATCTGCCCATGTTACCATATCATTCCACGACATCTTGGTCTTCCTCTTCTTAACCCCCCCCCCCGTAGATCTGCCCATGTTACCATATCATTCAACGACATCTTGGTCTTCCTCTTCTTAACCCCCCCCCCCCCCCCCCGTAGATCTGCCCATGTTACCATATCATTCCACGACATCTTGGTCTTTCTCTTCTTCTCAATAGGGACTTTTTAGATTTGCGTGGACGTGGACGTGTTACGTCCTTTTAAGGCACTGGCAGTCACATGTGACCGGGCATGTGACGTCCTTTTAAGCACTGGCAGTGCCTAAATCAGGAAAAATGCTCAATGTACCCCCCTATATTCGGAATAATTTCTCAGGAGTCCCAGGAGATGAGAGGAAAAAAAAGAAAAAACACCCCCTTTTTAAAGAAATCTCCGGGTGAAAAGTCAAATACACCCCTTTTTTTTTACAATGCTCGGGCCGGACTTTGTCGCACGAAAAGTACCCCTTTTACCGGACATTTTGGCAACACGCATGCGGTCATTCTGACCCCTGAGTGGGGGGGGGGGGGGCCGGGGTTTCTGCCCTTGCGCGATCGCCTCCATAGCTCCAGCAGACATGGCGCGGCAGCGTCCACACGTACCGTTACTAACGGCACAGCTAGTAGGCCTATAACCACTGCTGACGGCGGCACTGCACTGCGAGCTGAATCGGTAATAATATGCCTACGCATAGAACGAGAAATCTTGCACGCTAATCTAAGTCCCATTTCATTGGTTTAAGGTTTGTAAATTGAAACTCAATATTGTGTTAAAGTTATAACAGAAAAGATAATCTTTATTTTATAATTCCACGGGGGCGATTTTGAATTTTGCAATCGCCCCCGTGAGCAACCTGACGGGGGCGATTATGCAGCTCACGGGGGCGAATCGCCCACCGCCCCCGTGTATTTTGAGCGCTGCCCATGAGATCAGTATTATTTTGTTCATTTTGATCGCACAGCTAGCAGTATACTCATCCAAAAATAGTGCACTTGTCATGCGTCCGAAATAAAATATCCCCTACCCTATTCTAAATCTAACTTTAATTTTTACTTTAATTTTAATTTTAACTTTGGCGTTAAAATAAAAACCTGCACCTATTGTGCTTACCGTATAACTCAAGAAGAAGATTAAAATAAAATGAAAGATACAATCTAAGATAAAAAGTGGTCTCAGATTAACAATTATTTAAAAAAGATAAAAATATGATATTTTTGAGATAAAACTGTGCTCAGAATACTGGCCCCTGTATGAAAAGGGATCTGGTAACTTTGTTTTAGATTCTGAAAGAAAATCCTGGATTTAGCTCATGCTGCAATGATAATTATTTACTTCGAGGTCAGTCAGGAACCCCATGATTCTTACAAGCCGATCGCCTGTATGCATGATTATCAAGATATTTATGATTGGAAATCGAAACCAAATTTAGCGTTTGCCAAACAGTTTTCATAACACTACAGTTTATTGGGGAAAACGATTAGGGTAAAACCGGTCACTCAAAGATTTTTACTTTTTTGGAGGGAAGTTCTTGATCAATTTTGAAGCGCGATTTATTCAAGGCTTCAATATTATACCATATTACAGACACTGATAACACTAGGGACTTTTAGATTTGCACGTTTACAGCTTTGACTGCAACGTGTGACGTCCTTTTAAGGCACTGCGCATGCGTCACGTCGTCTCAGTCGGCGATCGAGAATGCGTCAACCTTGATTTTCCTAAATCTAGTACGGTACTAGTATATGCCGCGTGCGCATAAAATATACAGTTCCTCAGGTAGACAAAGGAACATCCCTTCCCTGCTATTATGTAAAAATGTGTAGAACAAGTGTCACATGCATATTCACCTGTTCTACACATTTTTACATAATAGCAGTGAAGGGATGTTCTACCACAGCAATAGGCCATTTTCGTAATGTAACCAAATTGAATGCATAGGTCTTTGTGAAGTGCCTCAATACAAACTATTTCGTCCTTGTTTTCACGAAGTGACGGTAGTGAGGGAAATCGTAACGCAAAGTGAATGCAATTTTTTTTCACTACCGTCACTTCGTGAAAACAGCGACGATTTCATTCACCTGATAAGAATAATAGTATTTCAATAGACAGAATCCTAACTGCATACATTAGTTGTTGCCACGTTGGACAAACATTATGGCTTGACCTACCTAGCAACACTTAATATATGCAGTTGCATTCTGACTATTGAAATACTACTATTCCTATCAGGTGAATGAAATAATTTGTATTGAGGCACTTCACAAAGACCTATGCATTAAATTTGGTTACATTAAGAAAATGGCCTATTGTTGAGGGTAGAATGAGGAACTGTATATTATGTTGTCCTCTTTCTTTGTCTGTCATGTAATTCATAGTGTTACTTCCTGCATGCATGTATATCGTCGAGTGCAATCTAAAATATTTCTAATTGTAGTCAACATGGGAAGTTGAGTACGTTGACACGCATGATCAGTCGGCGTACGTCGTGTTCTCGTCTACTCATTCTAAAAGTACCTATTGTTAAACAATGCCTTTAAGTCTCTCTGCACTGCTGTATCTGCAAATGGTTTACACCTCCAATGACTCGAGCATTAATCACGTTGGAGACAAAGTCTAACTGACTAACTGACCCAAACATACCATTCTATGACCTGATCAAAATTTATACACTGACCTAAACAAAATGATTTATCAATTACGTCATGCATGATGTTCAGGATAGTATGCCAGATTTTGAGTACAGGTAAACATAATATAGCTGGCAAATGAGTGAGGGGATACATTTAAAATACAATATGTTGGAACTGATGGCTCCTCAGTCCTCAGATCTGCGATAACTAACATCATATTTTCGTTATGGTATTGTGGTCCAGTGGATAAGTTTCTGAACTGTGAACCACAAGGTACTAGGTTCAAATCCCCGTCGAAGGACTATGTCCTTCGACAAGACATTAATCAAGATTTGCCACACTTGTCCTAGGTGAGGTAAATGGGTACCTGGAAGGATTATTTTCTTATAATGCTCAAGCACTCTAATGGCAACCATTCTAAAGTCGGGTAATAAAAAGGAGCGCCAGGAGTGACAACGTGCCAGACATGAGCGCTATACAAGACTCCATTACTAAAGTTATTATGATCATTATTATCCCCTGCTCTGAGAATTGAACATCAATAAATTGCAGTAGTGTTACTTTGATAGAGAATACTCTTTCTGATTTTATGGTGAAAATCTACTGCTCTACTACTGCCAACATCAATAAACTCATTTCCTTCCTCAGCTACAAGAGGGAAGCACATACGGTAGCCAGAATCTTTTTGTTTTCACAGAAACAAAATCACAAAAGTTTGGAATAAATACCTTAAATGCCAAATTTCCTCAATTTACAGTTTAACTGGTCACCAAAGAAGAACGCCTTCTCAAAACAAGGTGCTGGAAAGAGATGATCTAATTTATCCTTTGGATATTTTGGATGACCTATTGCTACAGAATAAGGTGTGGCAGTAGGTCATAATTAGGGACTTTTAGAATGAGTGAACGAGAACACGACGAACGCCGACTGATCATGCGTGTCAACGTACTTAACTGCCCATGTTGGCTACAATTAGAAATCTTTTAGATTGCACTCGACGATATGCATGCAGGAAGTAACACAATAAACATCACGGACAAAGAAAGAGGACATTCCTCATTCTACCCTCAACAAAAGAACATCCCTTCACTGCTAATATGTAAATATATGTAGAACAGGTGCATGTGACACCTGTTCTACACATTTCAGCATGTAAAGGCGCTTTATAAATGTCAATATGTATGTATGTATTGCATGTACTAGATTTAGGAAAATCATGGTTGACGCATTCTCGATCGCCGACTGAGACCACGTGACGCAGGCGCAGTGCCTTAAAATGACGTCACACGTTGCAGTCAAAGCTCTTGACGTGCATTTCTTAGTCCCTAATGACCTATGAGTGTCCCTACTAGATAATTCAGTGTACTACGGGCCACTATGCTTCTGCCTTCTATATCAGGAGATCTGGACAAGACACAAAGGCCCGAATTCACAAAGCAAGGTTTGAGCTCAGACCAAGGTTTAAGTTTAAACCTCCTTTTGTTTCGCCAAACCTCCTTTTGTTATTTATAAACCTGGTTTGTAAATAACAAAAGGAGGTTTGGCGAAACAAAAGGAGGTTTAAACTGAAACCTGGTCTGAGCTCAAACCTTGCTTTGTGAATTCGGGCCACAGAAACACTACGAAAAGAAACTGACGATGCTTGACAAGTTGAAATCCCCTATTGTCCTGTCCAGGGACATTGGCTTGTTTGCGATCGATAACACTTGAAAAGCATTAATAGAAAATGCTTTTTCCTGACCCTTTTCCTTTCATTCATGTATTCCATCTACATGTAAGTAATTGCAAGTAAGTAATTGCAAGTAATTGCAACCGAAAAACTTGTTTACTTCCTAGCAGTTGCTTAGCTACATGTACATTTAAAATTCAAATTAAAAGGAAAGGTTTATTTCTACTTCTTGTATGCAAAGGCTAGTCAGATTAATACAAAAAATTGTATGCATAAAATTATATATTATTTGAAAAAAATTGTACAAACTGTAAACTTTCAGGAAAATGCAGAATAAATTATTCTACGATTTCTTCTTCATTCACATTAAGACTCAAGGTTTCTGTTCTTATTGAGAGTGAGTTACTAATATTTGGAACCACTTAAATAATATAACTAGAGCACTTTGAAGCTGTTTGCTTCAATGTGATGAACTTGTGAGGCGCTATCTGCCACTTAACTTTCAGAGGAGTGAATGTCTTTTGCTTTTGTCTAGCTTTTTGATTTTGGTGGGGGGGGGGGGGTAAACAGGGAGCTGTGTGGGGATACACGCCAGCTCTGCAAGAGTTATGCTGACTACATTTCTGTTATCACATTCCAAAAGTATAAGAATCATTTGATTTCATATTGCTCCGTTTAGTCTCATTTCACAACGCCCCCTATCGTCAGAACATGGTCAGAGTCAGCAGCCTAACATGTTAGCCTATGGACGTTTTTTTTTAAAAATCGTTAAAAATTCATTTTTTGTTTAAACGAAAAGCACATCCACCCCGACGTGCGTTATCACTAGCTCTTTCATTGGAGCCCTCATGTCTCATTGACTTTTGAAAGTTCACCCACCGTAATTTTTCAAAATAGGTTGCAAGCTCGTCATTGTCTATAATACACATGTGAAACAAGTCTAACTTTGGACTCAGTTTTCCAAGCGATTTGAAGATTATAGGTCGAGCACACGAAACATAAAAAGCAGGCGCGGATCCAGGATTTTCCAATAGGGGGGGGGGCCGGAAATTCGAAAATCGCGCAGACCGTTATTTCAACTTACCAATACTGACAAGGTCATAAAAGAAGCACTGTACTTAGTGTACTGGTACCTACAAGCGCGCACAATTTTTGAAAGGGGGCATGCTCACGTCACGTCTCTTGTCCGATATCAACATTCCCCGTTTTCAAGTTATGCTCGCGCGCAATTTTTTTTTAAATTTCCATCAGTGGAAGCTGAAGCCTCTTGCCCCAATATCTATTTCCTGGTTTCATAATTTGGCGAGCGGAAATTTGAGCATAATTATGTATGTTGTGAAAGTGTTATTTGTCACCAAAATATACAAGATAAGATGTAAAAAATGCATATTGGTAATTTTTAAATTTTCGGGGAAAGAGAGGCTGCAACCCCATCCCGCATTAACTGCAGGTGTTTTGAAATGAAATCAGACTCCCCCAAAATTATTAACCAAAACGCACGAATCCAGTTAAAAAAATTAGCTTCAGAGATAGAGAGGACATCCCCCTGAGACTCCCTCTAAAAGTATTAACCGAATCGCACGAATCCAGTTAAACAATTCAGCTTCAGAGATAGAGAGGACATCCCCCCACAGACACCCCCTTTGCGCGCAAGCGCGAAATTAACGCTGTCGCGTCCGGGCGCTAATGGGTAAGCAGGGGGCGGCGGAGCTATTTCCAAAGTGGAAAGCACCAACAAAAAAGGGCACCTACAAAGCGAAATCTCAAAGCGATTTTTTTTTTAGGCATTGGTATATACCCCTTCATTGTAATTCCATTATCAGGGACGATTTCCATATTTGTTTTTCTTTATATATTATACAAGATATTGCCTAAGCATCATACTTTCGGTTGGGTGTGATTGGTTGAATATTCATTTGCGAGCGAGCATAGCGAGCGAAAAAAAATGTAAGATCTGTGAGGTCGCAGAGTGAAAAATTATATCTTATAAAGAGGAAAAAACCAAATCATGATGGGGTTATAAGCACATTCTCATAACGGAAGACTGAAAAGACCTTTGTTAAGTGACATGTAATTGTATCATCTATAAATGCGAGCGAGCGAGCCTTAGGGGAAATTACTCTTAGTCGCTTTAAATTAGGTGCAAGACTAAATAAATGATGAGAAGAAAAAGGGGACACTTATCGAAAGTGATAAAGACACATATTAGAAAAGAAAAGGAGCATGTGTCAAGGTACAAAGAGTAATTATCAAAGGTTCAAACGGGGCACTTCTTACACCTGAAAGGAGGCACTCACCAGAAATGAGATAGGGCACTTATGAGTATGGGAAATGGGCATTTGTCGACGGAAAAGGGGCATCCATCAGAAATTGATTTATCAGAGGTGAAAAGGGGCATTTATGAAAAGGGGATAGGTCCCTTTTTAGAAAGGAAAAGGGGCACGATTCAAAATAAAATGGCAGTTAGCAGAGGTGAAAATGGGCACCCATCATAGATGAAAAGAGTACTTATCAGGAGGGGAAGGGGTACTTTTCAAAGTAAAACGAGTATCTCTCAGATTTGAATAGGGGCAATTATCGGAGGTGAAGAGCGCACTGAAGTGAAAAGAATTAACTTCTCGTATATCAAAAAAGTCATTTACCAGAGATGAAAAGGGGTAATTATGAGAATGAAAAGGGGTAATTATGAGAATGAAAAGGTACACTTTTTTATGAAGGGCCTCACTTTTCTAATTAGTCCTTATCAGATAGAAAAGGGGGCACATGTGTTGATAAAATGTGCGCTTATCCGAGTTAAAAAGGGGTAGCTCTGAAAAGCCGAAGGGGCACTTCTTACAAAGTAAAAGTGGCAATTTGGGGGTACTTGAAAAAGTGGGGGGGAACTTTGCCCCCTACCCCTGCCACCCGCCCCATCATCTAAAAATCCAAAATGATGTTGTAGGGGCCGGGCGCGGCTTTATCATGAGTGTTTTTATGTGATCCTCTTTTTTATGAATATATTATCCTGGATTCCGACCCAGATTGCACACCCTAAAATGACGATCATCTCCAATACGCTTGCAGTTCACGTATGCACCCCTTCCTCCTTATCCATCGTTACCGTCACTGCCATTTACGTATGGCTGGCCGGTCGGCGTATTTTTTATTTACACGCTAGCGAGGGGAATCTCTCGATTAATTCCAATGCCGAAACCGCTCGCGAAGAGTCTAGCCTGGATCGGAGAGCTCGCTTGTGCTATACGCTAGTGTGAATTTACATACAGGAGAAAGTTTGCTTAACTTTTTCTTGAAACACTTGAACGGTTATGGAAACTGTTTGTTTTTCTAATCTTCAAATATTAATATTATTCTGCATCAAATATAATACATTGAAATCTACTGTGGTATGTAAAGACACGAACTTACGTTAATACATACACATATTTTTTTTGTAACCAAGAAGGTGCACCATGGTAATACATTTTAACAAACACATCAACATGTTACCTAGACAACTCATCACAATAGCCATTGTAAAACCATAATTTTTATATTAATGATACATGTAAAATATAGATTGAAGCAATTCTCGTCACCTGATTGGCTGTATCCTGAGTGTGATTTATATAATGGATTTTGAGTAACATTTGCATCTACCTGTAGTTGAAGAATAGATACAGTGTATACATCAATTAAGTTGGAGTTCAATTGGAAGGAAGTAACGAGGCATATTAAAGCAAGGGAGACTGGGAGATGAGGAAAGCAAGAAGTTAGAAATTGAGAGATCATTCGCGAGATAGCCTTGCATTAATGAATCCTTTATATAATGTTGTCTTGAGAGAAAGTAGACGATTTTTTTTAAATTGGAGATTAGTGCAAGTATTAGAAATATGGGAAATAGAATTAATGAGAAAGTTATTTTTATCGAGATCAATACATAGGGGGGGCACCATCAAAATAGGGCACTTTCTGGAATGTAAATCTACCATATTTAGACATTGCGTAACGCATGTCACACACATAAAAATTAGAAGAAAACAGAGAATAATGTTATTAAAAAAAAAGAAGATAGAGGAAAAGGAGAGAGACAGAGAGAGGGAGAGAGAGAGAGAAAGAAAGAAAGAAAAAAAAGGAAGAACATGAAACTTAACTTTACACTTAGGCCTACTGTACAGATTACATTTCCGACTGAGTTGGCTCGACATGTGCTTAAGAAGTCTGCAGACGAAAGTACAACAATACGAAAACAGAAGTTATATGAAATTGTCTTTAAGAGAGAAAGAGAGGTTATTTCTAAAAAGAAATGAAAGGGGCTATGTGACTCTCAAGGAGAAAATTACAATTTCTATCGCTTATGACGACTATTTTGAATTTACTAATTTTTTTTAAAGTTCAAGAACTTACTGGGGCTTCGCCCAATGCAAGACTCCCGGCAACAGAAAAAAAATTACACAATTTCTTGCTGTCTGCTGCCTCGAGATCACTGGTTGGAGCGAAGAAAGGTAACATAATCCCTATTTAGCGCGTACGCGTAGTACTAGTACGCTCGATCCCTCGAGTGCATTGTAGGCTATATGCTACGCGTAGCTAATATTGTACGCTCCACCATGATCCCCAGCGCAGCGTACGCGTAGCAAGCTTAGCTCTAGCTAGAGCGGGGTATTATTAGAAAGCAAATTTTTATTTTACTTTTGCCTTGGATTTAGACCCGTTTTGACTTTTGGATTTTATAATGAAGCCAGGAATTTCAGCTGTCTGATGTAGACTCGTCTCTAGACATCCTATGCATTTTATTTTTAATCAAACAATAAATCCCGTGGACTTTTCGGTAAGCCTGCAAGGTTTTACTTTTAGACCCTCATTTTAGTCTAGTAGAATCTAGATCTACTAGGCCTACTAGATGATAGATCTAGATTCTAGTACTATAGTAGTAGAACCAACATAACTCTAGATCTAGATCGAACTCTCGTATACCGGTACTTAAGATCTAAACTTTTGTTTGTTGCTGTTTGTGTCGCTATTTTATAAAACAAATAACGCACTTGACCCTGTTGTGCGAAACGTAAATGCAGTGTTCGCTCGGTTTCTTCAGATGGTTCGCACTGTCAACTCGCCGCAAGCGGCTCGTTGCACAGATCGGCACCAATCTAAAGAAACCTCGCGCGTATGGTGGTGTGACCAAAGTTCGCGCGTGACCTAAGTTCGCTTTCTCAAAAAATCGGTAAGATTTCGAAAATCTGATATCACCAATGGAAAGAGGATCATAAAATTACCCAGAAACGAAATTTTCTTTAGAATTGGGTGCGAAATTGTGAAAATAATGACAAAAGATAGGCAAATTTTGCAGTTATTTGCGTCCGTTCCGAAAAATTATCAACTTATCGATAAGGGTCTGAAAATCTTCAATTTGAGAGCAGATTTCCTCAAAACTGTAAGTAAAAAGTGGTACCAACTGATTGTATGATATCTTGCCTTGCAAATTATGATATTACCTTATTTTTGATGGATCGCTTTTTTTGATAAATCAACTGTAAACCCCCGTGCGTGAAGTTAGGTCTCGTTGTTTTTATGACTTTTTTAGATGTAGCGCGCACGCACGATCGGACATCGAATTTTTAGATCGCGATATCTCCGAAATCATTCGACGGTAAATTTTTCTAGTTGAACCAATCTGTAGTTAAAAACTTTGCCGTCCATTTGGTAATAGTTGAAATAAATGAATTTGTTTAGAATATGAGAAATCATAGATCGAATATCACATTTTGTAATATGTTCTAAAATGTCCGCGAACTTTGGTCACCCCTTCATACTGCATTCACCGTTATATACCTCACTTAAGTAATCCAGCCCTCTGATTGGTCGAAATTGCATTCATAAACTTCAACTGTTCCTGTAAAATTCTCGGTAACCATGCATAAAACATTTCAATATTTTTAATAACCATGGTTATTAAAAAAATAAGTCAGTCTCCATGGTTACCCCATAGGTTTACATGTTAAAAAATGGTTTGAGCGATGAAGGATACCATACGTGTGCGAAAAATTAGTCGGTAATTTCATACAAGACAAGACAATTCCAAACAAGACAAAAATGGCTCAAGAATCTCTCCCAAGATTTCAACTTGTCAAATGCAAGACTCGCTGACAGCAAGAACAACAAAAAGGGTACGTGAAATTATCCATAAACATGTTCGTTTAGTTGCTGAAAAAGCATAGACGTATAGACTGTAGACGAAATTAGATCTAGTTGTCAGGGTGTCTGATCGCGTACCCGATGTTGTGTGTTAAAATTATTCACATAGAGATTGTACGCAATGCATTCCCTATGCAGTCTACGTGCATTCTGCGACCATGCAAAAAAGGTCAAGTTTTTTTTTCAATTCGAGATTCAAACCTTTATAATCTGTTGTGATCCTGAAGGTGATACTCAATAAGTGAGGTGTCATATGAAAGCGCAGGTTCTTCTCCATATTCCCCACAGGGCCGGCCCACCCCCAAAATTGTAAGAATATCTTGCTTAGACTAGAATCTAGATCTAGTCTACTTTCAAAGATACAAAAATAGATCTAGTTGTCAGGGTGTCTACCCAGATAGCAAAATGTTGTGGGGCCCATCTGGGTTTTATCTGGTTACAACTGGGCTGGCCCACTTGGCCCAGATGGGCCAGCCCATCTCTTGCCCACTTGGCCCATTTGGCCCAGATGGGTCCCAGATAGGCCCCATGTGGGGCCCAGCAATCTGCACCCGGGTTATAGAAGGGCCCCAGATGGGCGGCCCAGATTGTACCCACTTGGCCCAGATGGGCCCACGTGAAACCCAGATGTACCCCACAATTGGCCCATCAATATACACAAGGGTTACCTATTGGGCACCAGATGGGCCATATGTGGGACCTACCACATTCTATATATGGGTCAAGTGGGTTCTATATGGGCCCCATATGGGCTATAAGCGGGTTTTTATATGGGATCCATATGGGCCAAGTGGGTTTGATCTGGTCCCATATGGGCCAATGTGGTTTTAAATGGGCTTCATATTGTTTAAATGGGTTCCTATTTTTCCCAGTTGAATTCATTTATCCCATTTCAATTTCCAGGGTTATCAGTTGGGTTTAACTGGACCAGTCGTACCATTTGGCACAACTTTCAACCACTGATTGAAAGCTCCAATTAGCAGACATAATTAGTAGGTTATGTAGCACTTGTACTAATTAATTTGGTCAATGGCAACAACACATCGTCTAACATTTCCAATGTAAAGGCATTGGTGTTAAGAAGACTTGGTTAATTTGCTGTGATAAGACATTTCCATATACTTGTATTTTATTGAATCTGTTTTAGATTATAGTTAGTGTTTTTTCTAATTCATGTTTAATTAAATGTAATTTAAACAAAGTAGTGAAATTTCCTAATAATTGGCAATTTACATTTTGTAGTATTTTCGAAATGAATTGCAAATAACTAAATCATCAGTAATTAAGAAATATCCTGTAAATTTAGATAAATTGTTAAAAAACATAGATGTGCACGCACCCCGTACTCATTATGCAAATGATGGGATATATTTGTGGGTTTTGGGTGGGAAGGCCCATCTGGTATACATCTGGTTTTCAGCTGGGCGAAGACAATGTTCGACGTGCGATTTTCACCACTAAAAACCCACGTGGAGCCCATATGGGCCCTATATGTGTTGGTACTTGTGGGTTCTGGATGGGAAGGCCCATCTGGTATACATCTGTTTTTTTATATGGGCCACGTGGGCTCCGTATACCTGTGGGTTCTTGGTGGGAAGGCCAATCTGATATACATCTGGTTTTCAGCTGGGTGAAGACAATCTTCGACGTGCAATTATCATCACCAAAAACCCACATGGGGCCCATATGGGGCCTATATGTGTTGGTACTTGTGGGTTCTGGATGGGAAGGCCCATCTGGTATACATCTGGTTTTTAAATGGGCCACGTGGGCTCCGTATACCTGTGGGTTCTTTGTGGGAATGCCCATATGGGATACATCTGGTTTTCAGCTGGGTGAAGACAATCTTCGACGTGCGATTATCACCACCAAAAACCCACATGGGGCCCATATGGGGCCCATATGTGTTGGTACTTGTGGGTTCTTGGTGGGAAGGCCCATCTGGTATACATCTGGTTTTTAGCTGGGCCCAGCCGATGTTCGACGTGCGATTTTCACAAACAAAAACCCACATGGGGCCCACATGGGGCCCATATGTGTGGGTTCTGGGTGGGAAGGCCCATCTGGTATACATCTGGTTTTTGTATGGGCCACGTGGGTTTTAGTCAGCCCATACAAAACCCAGATGGGCCCCAGATATTTTGCTATCTGGGTAAAGATTCAATATTATTGACAATAAGCAAATGAAGTATCCAAATTAATGTTCAAACTTGGCGAAGGCATAACATCGCAAGGCCCACTTTCATCCACAAGCGATGTGTGTGACTCTCTAGTGTTGGGAGTCAGTATTTAAAAAACGACAGCGATGCAAACAAATCATCGTCGCAATGATTGTGAAAGGTTTTTTTCTTTCCACAAGAGGTCTCTCCGGTCTTATTATTTGCAATAATTCGTCGTTATGCCTTTTAATGGTGTCTTCTTCTCCTCTGAATATCCAACAAAAAGTTAGACCTGACTTAAGCCAGACTTAAACTAGGTGTACGGTACCCCAGGTTTAAATAGTGTGTACAATTTCCACAGAGTTAGACCAGGCTTAAACCTAGGTTTAAGTTAAACCTGACTTCAGAAACGCAAAATTAACCTAGGTCTAGGTTTAAATCTGAGAGTTAGGCGAGGCTTAGACTAGATCTAGACTTAAACCTAGGTTTAAAGTTAAACCTGACTTCAAAATACGGGCCAGTGTCTCTTCATCTCTGCCCTTCGGTCATTAATTCCTCCCCCCCCCCCCCCCCCTCTCTCTCTCTCCGTCTCTCTCTCTCTTCCTGCCTATATCGGTCCTCTCAGGGACGTCGTTCCATTTCAAGAAGGGCTAGGCGGAGGTGCAAAAACTAGATGCGAAGCTTTGTTCATTAGACTAATTCATTAAAAATGTAAACGATTTAAACATCTTCATTCCCTCTGTCCTTGCACTCCGTCATCCCTGCTCCTTTGATCTTTAACCTTGCATAGTCTATATAATTTGTATATATATTCTCGTCGTATTACAGAGACTAGCATCCACGCCCTGTTTCTCTCACTCCGACTGTCTCCGGACGCAGATCTGTGAGTGGAATCCAACTCGTAGTGTCGTCGAGTTGGTGGAAACCTGTGTCACTTCATCACTACAACACGGAAGATCAGATCAAAGATATCGAAATGATGAGGTATACATGCATATTGGAAATTTATAAAGACTCTCTTAATGCAAATGAATGGATCGAAATCATCAGACTACTTGGAAGTTGTAGGAGTCATATTAGGGATCACTTCGTTTTGGAGTTAAATCCACTCTAAAATTAATGATATAGTGGAATCCATTCCAAAGAAGTGGTTCGAATTACTCTTCTGAGAGTGGATTGCACTTTTAGTCTGGGTTTTCACTCCATAATGATCTCTAAGGCCTGTATTCTGAAGTCAGGTTTAGTTAAACCCAGGTTTAACTTTAAACCCAGGTTTAACTAAGCCAGACTTCAGGTCTAAGTATCATTTCAGTTTCTGAAAGCCAGGTTTAGTTAAACCCAGGTTTAAGTCTAAAACCCAGGTTTAAAGTTAAGCTAAGGTAACTACCATGGAGATGTAGTCTGCTTCTACTGCACATGCTCAGTACAGCTCACCCATCTTCCAGGGTAGCTGATATAGGCTTCGTGCTGCAAATTTAATAATTTCAATTAAAAATATTCGACACAAACAAATCTCTTTCGAAGCAACCGTTGAACGTTATGGCGTGATTTTTTGTGTTCTTTTACCCTTTGATTTATTGTAAAACTGCTGAAAAAGTCTGAATCGAGGTGGAATTGATCTTTACGAATAAATAAATAATCAATAAACAAATCAGTAATTCTACAATTTCTGCATCATCCCAGATTAGTAAAAACTTCCAGAACATCATAAAAATGCTCTAAATACCCTTACAAAAAAGTGATATAGAATTCTATAAAAAAAATTCTATAGAATTTCTATACGCAATTCTATAGAAATGTTTTATAGAAATTCTATAGAATTTCTATACGCAATTCTATAGAAATGTTCTATAGAATTTCTATACGCAATTCTATAGAAATGTTTTATAGAAATTCTATAGAATTTCTATACGCAATTCTATAGAAATGTTTTATAGAAATTCTATAGAAAAGTGGGCCACTTTTCTATAAGAATTCTATAGAAATCTATAACGGACCTCTATAGAATCTCTATAAAACATTCTATAGAATGGCCTTTAGAAATTCTATAGAATTTGTTTTATAGAATTCTATAGAATTTTGTTATAAAGAATTCTATAGACCATTTTATTCTATAGCAATTCTAAAGAAATGTTTTATAGAGATTCTATAGAAAAGTGGGCCACTTTTCTATACAAATTCTATAGAAATCTATAACGGACATCTTCTATAGAATGGCCTATAGAAATTCTATAGATATTTTTTATAGAATTCTATAGAAGTTTTGTTGTAAATAATTCTATAGACCATTATTTACCAGTTGAAAACCAGTTTATTATTCAGTAGCGACCAGCAATCAATTGATAATTAATAATCAATATTGCATGACATCTGGCCACCGACTAAACCATATTTATATAGACTCCTGCAATTGCTCCATCACAATGATCATTTGAGGCAAAATGCAGTTGAGTATATATTGTTAATTAAGTCGTGCGGAGATCTTACATACATATATACAAAATTATACATGTTTTTACTGGTTAGTAAATTACATATATTAATATATCTATTTTACGTCTTAAGTTACATGTTTAAAAAAATCGTACATATATATTATATTTGTCAATAATTGTCTAAGAAAATATAAATCACAAAATTGATGTTAATTGTCACATTTGCTTGACAGATCATGATAATTACATTTTCTGTGAAAACATGCAAATTATCATGAATATGCATGAGATACATATCTTCATATAGAAAAAAAATTCTATAGAATTCTATAGAAATTTAGATCTATAGGAAACTTATTCTATAGAATTCTATAGAGAAAACTGATTTCTATAGACATCCTTAAAAATTCTATAGAGAAGTGGGGACGCCATTTTTTATATTAAATTTTCTATAGAAATTTAAATCTATAGAAAACTTATTCTATAGAATTCTATAGAGAAAACTCATTTCTATAGACAACCTTAACAATTCTATAGAGAATTAACTTTTCTATAGAAATTTCAATCTATAGAAAACTTATTCTATAGAATTCTATAGAGGAAACTGATTTCTATAGACAACCTTAAAAATTCTATAGAGAATTAACTTTTCTATAGAAATTTAAATCTACAGAAAACTTATTTTATAGAATTCTATAGAGGAAACCGCTTTCTATAGAGAATTTTTAAAAGTTCTATAGAGAATCTGGAATGTTATAGAGTTCTATAGAGTTCTATAGAACTCTATAAAGCGTTCTATAGAATTCTATACAACTTTTTTGTAAGGGTAAGATTTAGATGACTAAAAGATAAACTAAAAATGATAAAAAATACCTTCTTGATGCAGAATAACTAGTCCAAAGTCAACATTGCTGAAGCTCATTTGTTTGATTTTTAGGAGTTTTTTTTTAGGACAATGCAATCCTTTTTCAAACCGACGTGTCGGGTAACGCGACCCGGCTTCTCGATCACCGTGCGCGCAGTATCATTCGATCGTATCGTGCGCGCATTCATTCGTACGTACACACGGATTAGAAAACATATTGCATTGTCCTATAAAAAAACGCTTACAATTCGACCATAATTATGAGCTTCAATGTTGACTAGATCTAGACTATGTATTAGTTATCCTGCACCAATAAGGTATTTGTGATCATTTCTCTTTTAGTCATTTTAATCTTATTTAGGTCTAGATCTAGTGCATCTTTAGGATGTTCTGGATGTTTTGACATCATAATATAGATGTCTAGATCTAGACTAGGCAGTAGGCGTGCCTAATCATACTCATCATAGGCCTAGGGTCTACACTAGAGCTAGGGCAGAAATGCTACCCCAAACTCTAGTACTAACAAAAAAGTTAGGTCTAGAGTTCCGGCTTAATACGCTCGTTGGCTCTTAATTAGACTAATCCATGATTGTCTTATAAATATAGATTTAGGTCTAGCTCTAGAGGTCTACATTCATTTACTCTGAACTCTAATCCAACCTTACAATATTATTTTCACTCGCATTTGTTTAGACTAGATCCATCGTTGGGACACAATACAAAATGTGTATTGCACTCACAGTTTCAAAACTACGTGAGCATTACGTCAAACTAAAGGTATGGGGCTACTATATTTGTTTTCCTCTGCAACAAAGTGATACGTGTTGATTTACTTTGGCAACTTTTTAGTTTCAAGGATTGTCGTACTATACAAATCACACAATCTTATATAAAATATAAAATATTAAGACTTAGAAAATATTAGGCATAAAGATTCAATAAGCAAATGAAGTATCCAAATTAATGTTCAAACTTGGCGAAGGCATAACATCGCAAGGCCCACTTTCATCCACAAGCGATGTGTGTGACTCTCTAGTGTTGGGAGTCAGTATTTAAAAAACGACAGCGATGCAAACAAATCATCGTCGCAATGATTGTGAAAGGTTTTTTTCTTTCCACAAGAGGTCTCTCCGGTCTTATTATTTGCAATAATTCGTCGTTATGCCTTTTAATGGTGTCTTCTTCTCCTCAGAATATCCAACAAAAAGTTAGACCTGACTTAAGCCAGACTTAAACTAGGTGTACGGTACCCCAGGTTTAAATATGTGTACAATTTCCACAGAGTTAGACCAGGCTTAAACCTAGGTTTAAGTTAAACCTGACTTCAGAAACGCAAAATTAAACCTAGGTTTAAATCTGAGAGTTAGGCGAGGCTAAGACTAGACTTAAACCTAGGTTTAAAGTTAAACCTGACTTCAGAATACGGGCCTAATAGTTTTATGCATGACTCCTGAAGAGTGGATTTCCACGTTTGCACATAAGAGAGAGAGAGAGAGAGATAGAAAGAATTAAACCATCTAAGACTGAAACAAATTGATAAGTTCTATGAAAGAAAAGGAAAATGTTGCCTGTATTTAGATTCTAGACGCCTTCTTGGTTTTTTAATGAAAAATAGGAAACTGTTTTACTCTGATTACTCAAGAGCAGTGGCGGATCCAGGGGGGGGGCCGCCCCCCCCCCCCCCTTGAGAAAAAAAATCATGCACAATCACGCGATTTTTACCGTTTTGGGGCCCCCCTGGCGCTCAAGGGGGGGGGGGGTGCACATTTTAAAATTTTCGAGGACCAAAACAAAAAAAATGTGCTCACTTATTAACAATATTTCTTGTTTACCCAGGTTAGCCTCATCAGTACTAAAATATTCTCGCTGAGGGCCCTGTATTTTAATGGACATTATACTTTCAAATTTGCCGTCAGATATTCGATTTTGCCAAGAGATGTTTAAAAAGTCAAACCAAAGATTAGAAATAAATAAAAGCGACGCCTTTAAGTATAACTATGTAGGCTTCATGCGTTCAGGAGCGCTCTTCAAAAAATATGAGTGAAAAATAACGTTCAACGAATTCTTATTGCTCTTGACAGCGAGCTGGTCGCACGAGAAGGAAAGTATTGGCCAACTACGTCGATGATGACAGAAAAGTGTCTCGTCAAGCCCGCGATTCGGACCTGGATAATGGTGACCATCAGCATGATGATGATGTAAGGCGGAGAAATGATTATCCTGATTATCCGAATGGAGAAGTCGTACCCAAGGCTGACATGAACAGGGGAAATGTAGAAGAGAAGGGAGAACAAATAGACTACGTCGGTGATTTTGAGAATGACGGTTGACGTTAGCAGTGGCGGATTCAGGGGGGGGGGGGCCGAAAAAAAATGTGTAAAAACACGTGATTTTTACCTTTTTAGGGCGATGGGCTCCCCCCCCCCCCCCCCGATTTTCAAATTTTCGGGAGCAAAAATTTTTTTTTTTTAAATAGTGCTCACTACCCCCCCCCCCCCCACTCCACCCCCCCCCCCAGCCTTTGCGATATTCAAATTTTCGGGAGCCAAAAAAAAAAATTGGGCCCCCCCCCCCCCCCCCCCTAAGAAATCCTTGATCCGCGCCTGGACGTCAGTATAATGGTCTTGATGTCACAAATCTATTTATAATTGCAATAGACAAAAATATGAAGAGTTTACTAATGAAGGATTATGAGCGTCAAAAACTTCAAGAGTAAAGCACGCATTATCAAAGATATCTTGCTCTTCAATCTTGTCAAATTTTCTGATAATCTGATAGCAAATGAATGCATCGCGAGTCCAATTTGTCCCATGAAATTTTTGTAGCTGTAACGCCATATACATTGTAATCCAGTTATTATATCGACATGTGATTTATCTACCTATCTATGTATCCGTCTGTCTGACTTGTACCCTCCCATTTTGGACTAATTTTTATTTTTTTTATTTTTAAAAGACAAACAGAATGTGAAATCGCAAGTGACACGTCGTCTTCCTCAGGCTTCATACCCACTTCATCACAAGCTTCCTGTTCAAAATGACCACGAAGAAGATGAAATCGTGATTGATCACTTCGACGAGAAAGGACTACCCGTCGTCGTCATAGAAGACAACCGTGATCAGCATGCCGAAATCGACACCAGCAAAGACTTCTACGTTTTCGGTGAAGAAGTTGGCGATAACATCCCCGACGCCAAAGCAAAAACTGAAAGCATCGTCTACAACTACGTTGACGGTTCGGACGTTTACGATGGCGGTGACGATGATGAAGGGGAGGGGAAGGAGGTGGTTATCGACTTGAAAGGGGGAAAGATTCATCCGGGAATCCAGACAATTTTCAGTAACCCTTGGGGCATTGAGCCAATTAAAACGATACCGAGACCTGTTGATGACATGGTTGATGTCCAAGTGTATGGAGTTGGAGATCATCAGCAGGTGGAACCCAGATTTCGGCATATAGATAAATGCCTTTATCAGATATAAAACACACTGCATATAGTGCTAACCCTTTTCTCTATCGCTATCGTTAGTGTGTCGCTTTTACAGGCACAAGCTATATGGGCATTTTGCTGGTCCATAAGTATATGGTACAAGGAATGAATGGAAGCATGCAAAATTACATCGTATGTAATTCCCCCACTTATTTGATGTGCTTTAAATTCCAGTCCGGTTGTCATTTTGACAAGATCACGGGCATAGGCCTTTAATGATGTTTTTTTTTTTTAAAGTGCAAAATACCTTTAGCTCATACTCCTGAGCAATACTTATGAATACCTTACTTTACATAATTATGTAATACGTATCGATTTTCCACCTATTTTTGGTTTCTACAATTTTCTATTTTTCTGAACTTTCTCTCCCTCACCCCTCCCCCCCCCCCTTTCTCTCTCTCTCTCTCTCTCTATATATATCTCTTCAGATCTGACCGGTATGGCCATCGAAACGGATGTCGGAGTCGACCAGTTCGGTGATCGTCAACCCGCACCTCGTTTGACATCAGCTGATCCACACGGGCATCGCGTTGCCTGGACTTCTGACCAAAGATTTAGACGCACACAACTACTAATAAGAGAAAATATTGAATATTATTACCCGTATCAGACATCTGAGCTGGTCATTTACAAAACCGTATTGCCCTAGTTTTCACTAGCAGTGGGAACGGAGGGGTATATTCTTTGTATTTTCCTTGGTCTCCCTGCGCGTATTGACTTTGCGTGTAGAGAGACGAGTGAAAATATACCTTGGTATTTTCCACGGTCTCGCATCCGGGCATCTTGTATTGACCGCGCCGTATTTTGTAATTTTCATTGCGCATCTATTATGCGTACGAGAGCCTGCGCACTTTGCGCGCACTCTATTGTGACGTAATAATCAAACCAAATGCACACTGTTTGTAGTGTATCGAAATTGTGTCAAGCACTGATGCACAGTGCTGGTTTGACAAAGTTTGTTCAGTTCTTGAGATTGTCATGGTGGATGTCTGTATTTGCTCTAGATGTCTGATTTGGATAACAATAAAAATATTGACTGGCTTTACTTTTGGGGGATATCAGAAATATTGACCGCGCTAAGACCATATTGCCCTCGTCTTTCGACTCGGGGCAATATGATCTGAGCTTGGTCAATATTTCTGATATACCCCTCAAGGCCAGTCAATATTATATAAATGTATGGAGGAGAAAAGTAGGCCTAATAATATTCAGGAAAGCACAATTTCATTGCACTCGATTGATGTCCTCGAAATCGGTGAAGAGTTAGTCAAAGACATAAATAATAATTTTTAGAAAAAGATCAAAGTGTTTGCCTCAGTTATTGATGGGGCATTAATTAGGCATCTCTTGCTCGTATTAGGCGGTGTCAATAAACAGAACCACTTCTTATTAAAGAATAATTAAAATTCATTTTGCTTAGTCACAGAATGCCAATCTACTTCAGTCTATCTCTAAATTCGGGCCATCCCGTTCACTCGAACACTTAAATTAAATTCACTTATTTTGTTTATAATAACGTAAGAAAACTTCTGTATTGCGATATTCTGAAGGATTTCTATGTCAAAGTATATGATATATATGATGTATGTAAACTTATTTTGATTCTATATACGCTTGTAAAATGTGAGCAAAACAAATTTCCAATATTGGACAATAAATTGAAATTAAAATTAAAAACTAGACATTCACGCCCTTCTTTTCTTTTCTTCTTCAGAAGTCATTGATTGATAGACACGTTGTCACTCTCCAGACTAGTTCATTACATTTCATTGACCACAATTTGCAGGCCAAACCGGCCATATATTTCTCCCGAAATTCACACAGATATATATATTCTTTTTAATTACATTTTCACATTCGCTCATTCTCTTTTTATATGGGTCCGTCCAGAAAGTTGGGGCAATTTTTGTAACATACCAGAAGTGAGAAACTTTGTCTTCTATCAATTGTAACAATGTTTGCTCAAATTAAGTTTTGAATAATAAGCGTAGCCAACTATCTTCAGAAGTTCTCAAGCTTCATGGCTAATCAATTTTATGGACCCAAATTTATCTAATGTTATGTAACGCTGGTAAAACAAGAAATGTGTATTGAGCAAAGATTTTGAAGAAAAGCAACTGAAACAGGAACGATTCTGGCAGGGCACTACTATATATACTCATTGCATAAAAATCTTCAACAGATAATTTCATCTTCCATGCATAGTAGAAGATCTCATACCTACGTTATGGACATCGTCATATTTTTTGCCCCAACTTTAAGGAATGACCCATGAATGTGTGTGTGTGTCTCTCTCTCCACCTCTCTGCAAATTTTGATGAGACAATCGTTACATAACAAAACACAACCATTTTTTTTGTTAAAGAGACATATTTTATAAATTGATATCTTGGCTGCTTATCCACAATAATATTTCAATCCTGCTACAAAATTTCCAAAAACAAACAGCAATTAAAATCAATCAAACATGGTAGTAAGATAAATTTTGGTGAAAGACACAAGATAATGGAAACATTGCATGATCTTCTTACACTGAGCAGTATTTTTCAACTGCTAATTTCAACTAATAGCTTCAACTTATAATTCTTGTAAAAAAAATGACCTTTGTGCATTTAATTCAATGTGCATATACCTAACAATGTGCTATTGTAAAGAAAAGTATTTAAAAGAAACTCGCTCATTTTTAATTTTGATTAAATCATTCGAAAATATTTCAGAAAAACTGATGAATTTAGATCAGGTGCAATTTACATAGAGAATACCAATATTCATTTTATTTATTAATTTGGTTTTCATTTATAAATTTTGCCAATTTACACAGATAAACTGCAATGATTGAATTATTATAATCACCTGTAAGTATTTTTTTTTTTAATAGACTTTTAGCTTAAGCTGCAATTATTTTCACATCTCTATTAGTATCGTATTTAACTGTTTGACCCAACATATATAAATATTCTATTTCTTAATCTGAGAATTAATCTTCCACATTTATATAATACACTAATATTACATACAAACTATATATAGAATACTCATTTATACACACTGGAAGGGAGAATAATCATCTTGTGCAAGAAATAACATTTCATATTCTTTTAAAATAAAACTGACACCTTTTGAATGTATACTAGTACATAATTTTTAGATAGGTAGAATTTATCACTCGTATTACTTAATCTATACGCAGAAAGTTATTTTGACTGATAAATCAAATTGGTCAGTATTTTAACAGATTTCTAACAAGGTTTTGGGATCTTAAGGTATATAATAATTTTTAAAAAAGGTATTATTATTTCATTCACACCCTTCACACTATGTGCATCAAGCTAACTTCTGGAAATACGGCATAAAAATGTCGACCTACACTCTAAAGATATACATACAAGATTCATGGAAAACATTCATTATGCTAAAAAGTACAATCTGCATAATGCAACTAAAACATGAAGGTCACATAAACATTCAGGCCCTAATTCACAAAGGAGGTTTGTGGACAAACCTTTTGTTTTGCCAAACCTCCTTTTGTTCTTTACAAACCAGGTTTGTAAAAAACGTGTAAAAACAAGTCATATGACGTACGAAAACCAAGGTTTGTCGACAAACCTCCTTTGTGAATTCGGGCCTTAAAGAAGAAAAAAGGCGGGGGAATACCTTACAGACCATAGGCTTACCAATGTACCATCTGCATATATATGAACACAGTGTACAAACCTGTGTTCAATACAATAACACAGCAATATTAACATAATATTAACATACTTGATTCTAGAAACAAGGTTTACAATATTTACTAAGAAGAGACAGAACTTTACTTCCCTGCACAACATACATCAGATCAGAGTCAAACTTAACCAGGCAGGCTGGCTGACTAACATAAATCACAGTCTCAAAGGATATATCACATTAGCTATTGACCATTTGGGGATCATTATGATTCACACCAACGGCCCTGTAAATGTCCTTCACGGTCCTTCTAACGTAGGGGTGTTCCAAGTTGGAACATTAACTGCAAGGTGACAATTGACCGAAACTACAGGTCAATGGACAGATAAGGACAATGCTTTATTAATTGCATTCAGTATGCGTATTAACCTATGCTAGCTCTGAAAAATTGCCAGATACACTTTCTCCTTTCTCAAGACTGAGCAAGTTAGAAAAGTACATGTACAATATCATAAGTGAACTTAATCTTATTTGTCGCGTGACACGTTAGCTCATTCGTAAACATATCGGTACCATAAAATTTAAGACATCACATTTAAAGGCATGCATTTTTTAAATCATACACTTCGGGCTTGTTGGAAAAAAAATTGATTACAAGAATTTAAAGCGAGCAAAGAAAAAAAAATGAAGGATCAGTTTTCTTCAATAAACAATGGAATGTAATTGAGGTCAATATCGCAAAAAAGCACACGATTCACAATTATTGTAATTTCTAATCATCTTTTAGGTTAAACGATAAACATCTCTTCACCAAATTTGTACGCATGCACACAAGAGTATGTTAGCCCAAGACTGATGTATTGATGTCAACGGATCCTTATGATTCACTTAATCTTAATAAATACTCAACTTTACAGTTTAATACAGTTTAGTTCCTCAATTTTATTTAAATACACATGTACAGACAGACATATTGCGATTTTCTAATTTTTTACAAAAGTAGCCCATCCCATACAGCAAGCATCTGGTACGTCATGTGAAAGAATAAACAAAATGATTCCACAGTCCATAGTATGATACAGACGGAGCTAATTGGAGTGTAAGAATCATAAAGCAGATCAAGTACCGGTACATCAAAACTTATTGCTCTATATTTTAATTTTTTAATTTTTAATTTTTAAACCAAGCAGATGGTAAATATCAACATATCTATCTACAACACACACACACAATGAAGAGAGTACTGAAAATACCATGCTTCTATAACTGCACAAAATGTTCAGTGTATAGAACCAGAAATATAGTTCATATATGGAACAAAAAGTGAGAAGAGAATGGTCCAAGAATCCTACCACGGAGGTACAGTATATATGCAAATCAATTGCATCCCTTGAAGAACCCTAGTGCACTGTGCTCACCCTAGGACCGTGTTTCAACAAACTTGTTTTTTTAAACAATTGTTTACCAATAACAAGATACAATAAATCATATTATAAGCTTATATCAGGGCACTGTCATTCTCAAAAAGATTTGAGAATTCCCAGAATGAAACTGAAAACCCCAATCAATCACATGACAGTAGAAAAAGTATTAAACAGAATTAGATGAATTGCAACTCTTCATATAATGATGCTATATTTCAAATACAACAATGCAACAATGCAGACAATGTATGAAATTAATCTGAGCCGAACATACGTCTGGTACAAAAAATAAATCCAGGAGTGTTAAAGCCCCACTGCACTACTTATAGCTACTTGCGCTCTCTAGCAAACAATGCATAATCGGTGCCTGTTGGTCCCCCATGATCCTCTTTTTCTTATGTTAAATGAGAGCTGATTTGATGAGATAACAACCTGTCAGTGACCTTGCAGGGAGGTCTAAACCACCTCGCCAAACTAGTGCAGACGGGTTAACAGCCCCGGATATTCAGGGGAATAACCCGAAATAATGTATTTCATGCTGTCTGTTTTAAACACCAGGGTGCTACAAAGCAATTTGCATGACATCCTTGGATTTCTAGGACTACTAATGGTTAATTGCCTTATTGGGCAAGTATCATGCAAAAAAACTATAAAACAACAAATTTTAAAAAAAAGTTTAAAAATTAAAAATGATCATGCTCTTCAAACACAAATTGAGTTGGCTACTGACATTATTTCTCATAAAGGGTTGAGGCAAATGAAGTGGGTGTAGGGGGAAACAATGTGTTCTTCTCTGCAAGCAGTTATATAACAATTTTTGTAGCACCCTGAGCAAAAATTGACCTGCCCTAAAAGCCCACACAAAAGATTCATACAAATGCAACAACAATTATATGTATTTGTTTAAACAGGAAAATATAAAAATATATATATATCATTTATATGTTCATGGTCTTAACTTTACAACCAATACACTAAAATGATCATGAAATGAAAGATTGGAGCACAATACTAGTCTAAGCTCTATTTGTATAATTTACATCTCTCTGGATATAATATTAATATCCAAAAGGAACTATCTATAACTGGGGCCCTTTACTAAAGACGGCTGATTCTACATAGTATTATAGTAATATATTGTGTGTTGTTGTTGGCAATGCTGTGAGAGGTAGTGGTTCAAAATCACTGAAGAAGATTCAGTGATTACACAGCAAGTTATGCAGGAAAAAGAGGAATTACAAAGTACAAAATCAATGATGTTTCATTCCAGACAACCAGTGAATGAATATAGACTTAATTTCACACAGCGATAGAACACAGAATATTGGCCGTTGGCAGCAAAAAGGGCATTAACTCTGTGATAATATATGAGTTAACATCCTTCTTGCTTGTAGCAGATGATATGTAAACAAATTGTTTTCTTTTGATAAAAATAATCATTAAATGATGAACTGAAAATACAATAATACATATATCCAGTAGTGACAAAACTTTCACTTGAATATCACATAAATATGAAAATGGAAAACAATTTAATGAAGTAGATTACATTTAATGATATATAGTAGCAGACATACAGATTTTGTAAACATATAACTGGCTTTGTAAAGGAATTGGGGGGTAAAAATACATGGAGGGGCAAGGGGACTATTCTATCTTAAGGAGTCATTTCCATTCAGAACAGAAGATGTAGCTAACATGTACACAACAAACGTGGAGGGAAAGACTTCATTTTCTCTGCAAAAACACAATGGAACTGGTGAAATTTATCATAATATTTCTTAAGTTTATATTTTGCTATGATCACATGATGAATAGTTTAATTTGCAATACGTTGCAAACCCAGTAAATAAAAGACATATTTGTAAGCACAGAATTTGTTTGCCTCTTCCATATTGAGATAAGAAAATACCTTAAAAATAAGAAAGAAGATCTGGGTTTGAATAAACACATTTTCAACATGTAAATGTTTTGCTTTTTCTTTCTCAAGAAGTATTGCACTCTCTAGTCTCTGTTATTGAAATATCTAAAAAGAACAGAACAGCTGGACACCTGGGTAAACATGCAGCTACTATCAGTGAAGGGCTCTAAAGGTCAAAAAAGGTTATATTTGTCCTACATGCCCATAAAATTAATTATGGTATTCAATTACAATGTCCATACTGGCCTGTAATTAATTGACAAGTTGAAGAATAAGTTTTTCTCTATGATGGCATCATCTTTGCAGATTATGATGGTTCCAGTTTGAATTTAGTTCCAGTAACGACAACCTTAGGTGTGTCTTTTCGCAAAGGGAATTATTAGAGGAAATAAAAATAAAAAAATTATCATAGATTTGTTAACAGTATTGAAAGATGGTTGCTCCCCCATAGTGCTTTATCCTTAGATTGGTGATCATGCTGTTCCAGGGCCCTGTTGCATAAAACTTAACACTGGTGGTGACTTTGCCATCAATATTAATTACCATGGCAACATCACTTATGAGCCAATCAAATAGAGGATTCTTAGTCTATTAGCTGCAAGATCGGAATAACATTTGAGCAATGCATGCGTACAGGTCAATTCCAAGATTTACGGATCGGCATTTTCCAAGAGTGCTCACTTTAGAAGAAAAAAAGAATATTATAACAAATTCAATAAAAATCTCCAACTCAATCAAATTGAGTTTTGAATAGCTTTCATGTCATTCCATAACAAACCTTTACAAATGTTAATATTTCATAAACTTGATGAATAGTGGATAGGAAACCCAAATGTTGTGTAAGTACCTCCTATTAGTTAATATATCATATCATTAGTTTGTAGACTTATCAAAACGTCCATAATATTCTTTAATCAAAATAGAAATTCCCTGGAAATGTCACTGCTTAGAATTGACCTACATTCAATTAGGTGGTTGTTAATGACCCTTAACCTCACTGAACCCATAAATAGAATTACTATAATGGAATACCAACATAACACTGTCTTCTCTTTAATAACAGAGAAAGCTTCCTAAGTACAATTCTATTTTTCATACACAGTACATTATGTTTCTTGTGCACAACAAACACTTTTTAATATGACAGAATAACTAGTACGGCTATACTTCACCTATACGAAGGAAATCTTTCATTAACTGGCTACTACCCCATTGCAGTGGATCTCTCCGTTGCTGTGTATAGTCTTGTTGAGTTCCAGGGTTCCGTCGATGTACTGCGTTAGCATACGGTCCAACCATGATACAGTGTTGGCCTTCAGGAAGCCCCCTTCAAAGAATCCAAGATGGCCGCCATGCTTGGTGACGGCGTAGATGGCGCTGGTGGACTTTTGGCTAAACTCCATAGGAGTCCAGTTCTGGGATACCGGGATGAGGGCATCGTCAGCGGCATTCAGCATCAGAAGGGGGATTTTGATCTGTGGAAGAGGATGCAAATGGGATTCGATCAGCAACCAATCTTTCACACAAGAACAGAGTTCCTGGTACCGATCAAGGGATGTATCATATCATATATGGGCTACCGGTAATCCACTTATTCACCATAACTTGCAATTCAATATCATGTAAAATGGTTTCTATTTTGAATTTTTTTTTTTAGGTGGATCATGGATGCATAACAAAATAGTGAATTAACAAAAAAATTGTATATTTAGAGTCAGAAGAGTATCATAATTTTTAAAGTTCTATACAATGTTAAAAGGGACTTGGTAACATTGTTCAGATGAGAGATAGTGGTGCTAAGTTAGTGACTTCAATGCTAGATGTACAATTAAAGATAATCTGAAAATTTGAGTGAAAACGGACCATTATTCATGGTACAAATTGAGAAAAACTGAACTGATAAATTACTTAATTCTCCCAACTATGTTATTACAATTTAATTACATGTTAGGTGAATGGAAATCGTCACAAAGCAATAAAATGGCTCTACATTCCATTCCAGACATTTAAGTGTTGACAGATTTTTTATAGCCTGTTTTATGTCTTTTTTTCATGGAAAAACGGTTGGGAAAATTCAAAAATGGTTGGGAGAATTTACTGTTAACCACTGTTAGAGGGTGTCATACATCGACTCCTTCAAAGAAAACCATAGATATCTTCGTGGTTTGAGAATTTTTTCAGGATTGTTTGCATGTCAGAGGGTTAGTACAGTAGAAGGAATAATAGTAAGTAACATTTTATACAAAAATTAAGCAATTTTTTCATCAACCTTCAACAATGTTACCAAGTCACTTTAAAGGTGAAGACCAGTTTTGGAAACGCCCCCCTCTCAAAAAATGAAATGGAAGCTCTTATTACCAATCATGTGAAAGAATATGTTTTGACTAATACGTGATGATACCAAATTTGGCCGAGAAACCGCCTACTAATTGATATATTTGTTAAATTATATTTATTTGGACTGGATAGATATCGCGCACGTGTCGCGAAGTCCCATATACATCTTTCTGTGTACAGTGCTTGTAACTTTACCAAGACTGGGCCAAATTTCTTATCATTTTGATGACTCCAGAACCTTGCAGTACACACCAATACTTATATGCTAGATGATCAACCTTTTCTGATCGATTCCACAGCGTTTCTTTCACAATGCAATCGCATGACCATAACTGGTCTTAATCTTTAAAGTAGATATTCATTGATTTTAAAAACTAACTTTATTTTCATTATTGCAAAGTTGAAACTTTGATTCGACAAGGTTATCAAAATTCAATGCTGAGAAACATGCGAAGTAATGATTATTATAAATTACAAAACGCTTAAATACAGCCCCGACATAGCACCTGAAGAGCTCTCCGAACGCTGCTGAGATGTGTGACATCACAGTATGGACATGATTTGCACAAGCAGACGATGTCCCATGACATCTTACACATTTTCAGTGCTTGTTTTTTCATCTTCTCAAGTTCTTTCTCTTACTTCACTACCGTCAGGCTAAATGTATAATCTATTGCCTCACTCTAAACCCCGTGCATGGTTTTATTTTGATGACAAATGCAGCGATACAAAAATAAAGGAATCTGTCGCTTGTAAACAAAATAAGACGCCATTGTATATTCAGCTGCACACACCGTGGTATGTTTGGCGTTTCAAGAGGGAACAAATGCCGTCCTTAATATCTTTCCGGGATTTTTCGATTTGAAAGTCTGGTTTCTTTGATTGTTAATTAACCCCTATCCCAGTGTATTTACAAACAAAAGATTTTAGTTATCAGAATCGGTTTCATATCCCCTTTTGAATGGTTTGAAATGCCATCACATTTATATACACTAAACTCATCATAATTTGACAAATAATAGCTTTGCAATTATGTTCATTCTTTATGGGATGTCGTCTGCTTGGGCAGTATTTGTCCATATTGTGACGTCATTAAAACATCGTTATTTTTCTGGTGAATCTCTTGTATATCCCAGCTGCTATGGAGGTGGTTTTATTTGTATTTTTATAAATCACCCGATATGTAGTTGACCTAAAACTTGTACGATGGCCATCTGTTAGCTTACCAGTTTCTAGTGATACATTAGTTGATATATTTTGTGATTTTCTTTGAATTTCCACTTTAAGGTATTCTATATATTAAACTCACCTTGAACATAAATGGGGAAGAACTGCAAGACTCGTAGAAATCTGAAAGACTGTTGTGGCCACACATTTTTCTGAAAGAAGGGTGAAAGAAAAGCATATTTGGGCAATCAGAATTAAAAACAGTGGTATCCATAGTGTATTTTTATTTTGTACTTTATTTTAAATAAAACTAGATGGAATTCGACTGCGCGCAGTCGAAAATGATGCCTCCGTCATAGAGCAATTTTACAAACCGAAACGGAAGAAATTTTTCAAATTCAAGTTCAATTGTAATCCATTAACATGTTCTCAGAATATCGTGATTACAAGCAATTTCTCATATACATATATGACCCTTTGATCTTTGACCTCATGACCCTAAAATCTACTCAGTTCATTGGCTCTGCAAGATTTCCTGAGTTAAATAGTAATCCATCTGTCAGTTCTAATGAGAATGCGTCCACAAGCTATTTTTGCATACATAATGAGCCCATGACCTTTGATCTTATGAACCATTCATTGGCTCTGCAAGATACATAAATGATCTAAGTTTGGCAGGAATCCATCAATCTGTTCTAATGATAATACGATCACAAGCTATTTTTGCATACATAATGAGCCGCATGACCTTGACCTTTACCTCATGACCCCAAAATCTAATCAGTTCATCAGCTCTGCAAGTAACATACATGACCTAAGTTTGGCAGGAATCCATCAATCGGTTCTTGAGATATGGCGATCACGAGCTGTTTTTGCATACACAATGTGCGCTGTGACCTTTGACCTCGTGACCCCAAAATCTAATCAGTTCATTGGCTTTGCAAGATACATACATGACCAAAGTTTGGCAGGAATCCATCAATCGGTTGTTCAGATAACGCGATCACAAGCTGTTTTTGCATACATAATGAGCCCTGTGACCTTTGACCTTTGACTTCGTGACCCCAAAATCTAATCAGTTCATCAGCTCTGCAAGATACATACATGACCAAAGTTTGGCAGGAATCCATCAATCGGTTGTTCAGATAACGCGATCACAAGCTGTTTTTGCATACATAATGAGCCCTGTGACCCTCGACCTTTGACCTACGTGCTCCAAAATCTAATCAGATTGTCTTCCTATGGTGATACACACTATCATTAAGTTTGAAGTTTAAATCTCCAGTGGTTCTTGAGATATTATGATAACAATCTCAATGTATGGAATTTCATAAGTTGACCTCTGTGACCCTTGACCTTTGACCTACGTGCTCCAAAATCTAATCAGATCGTCTTCCTATGGTGATACATACTATCCTTAAGTTTGAAGTTTTTACATCTCCAGTGGTTCTTGAGATATCATGATAACAATCTCAATGTATGGAATTTCATAAGTTGACCTCTATGACCCTTGACCTTTGACCTACGTGCTCCAAAATGTAATCAGATTGTTTTCCTATAGTGATACACACTATCACTAAGTTTGAAATTTAAATCTCCAGTGGTTCTTGAGATATCATGATAACAATCTCAATGTATGGAATTTCATAAGTTGACCTCTGTGACCCTTGACCTTTGACATACGTGCTCCAAAATGTAATCAGATTGTTTTCCTATAGTGATACACACTATCACTAAGTTTGAAGTTTAAATCTCAAATGGTTCTTGAGATATCGCGCTAACAAACTCAATACAAGGAATTTCATAAGTTGACCTCTGTGACCTGTGACCTACGTACTCCAAAATCTAATCAGATCGTCTTCCTATGGTGATAAATACTATTCCCGAGTCTTAAGTTTAAATCTTAAATGGTTCTTGAGATATTGTGATAACGGTCAAACGGGACGGACGTACGGACGGACGTACGGACGGACAACCCGAAAACATGATGCCTCCGGCACCACCTTCGGTGGCGGAGGCATAAAAATGTTGGAATGAAGAAGTTGTCATGAAATAGATCGAGGGTCAAAATGAATTTGATATTAAGGTTACATCTGTAAAGCCACATTCCAATCTGCCCATCAACCATCCCGGAAAGGTAAAATGACATAAAGCATAGTGCGCTTCACGTGATGCGCATACCAAAAAACACACATATAACACACAAGTACTAAACCACCGATGCTATTGTTATGTGAAGAAGCAGTACATTGCTAAGGGAAGTTATAAATTCTGATTACTATTATCATTAACAAAATTTGTGGACATGAACAAAAAATTACTACTAACTGATGTTACAGATGACATTATTCTTATTATGAATAATTGAAAAGTAATAAATATGTTATTTCACATTAACTTAGGATTTTCAAAAAGAGAAATTTCACATGGAATTTATATATTTCCATGCATTTGTGCAATCTTGTTACATAATCATGCAATTTGGCCAGCCAGACAGTCAGACACCAACCTGTATTCAACTCTGAACTGAACAGATTGAGTGATCGTAGTGATCGTTACCATCTCTCAAAGCAGTTATTTACCTAGTCATCTCTTCGTCCAGGTGCACCAAGCTGGTGGAACGGAACACCTTCTTGACGTTGTAGCACGGAGGAGCTTCACTTCGGTTCTTCCAGTAGGTCTGGGCACCTTCCCCAAAGAGCATGTCAAAGTTTTGACGCAGCTGACGAAGCATGTTCTGGGTCATCATGAAGTTGTAGAAGCGGCGCATGCTCTCCCATTCGTGTAAAACTTTAGAAGCTCTGTAAGCATGGGCAGAAGGATTGATTGACGATCAGGAAGGAGCATTAAAAAGGTTTCTCACGAGCAGTGTAACACATTCTCCATTCAATTTATGGAAAGCCTTATATAATGCACACACAAAAAAAGTAAAAGCACACAAACACAATCATTAATCAAACAATATTGACCAAACAAGGGAACTTTTCCAAAGTAAATTCTGTTTCAAACTAAACTGCCTATTTCTAGAGGACAACGTTCCGGGCAGAACCATTGTCAACAAGGAATTGCTGGCGTTAAATTAGTCTGTGTTTGCAGACTTCATAATAGCTGGTTGAGGTTACAAAACTAGACTGAACTTGATATAACCAGTTGACTACTGAATTATTTCATATGCATAGGCTTAATACAGGAGCTACCCGGTACTCGTAAGCAATGGATTAAAGTCTCAAACGATAAAAGCCAAATTTCACTTACAAGGTGACATCATATCCTTGGCAGACAGAGATACAACACATAAAGTCGTCTTGCCTCGAAGGTTCTTCACCCAAGTACTTGATGACAATATTTGCTCCCATGCTGAAGCCTAACGATACAAACTTACTAGACGCAAAGTGTTCCTTGATGTAGTCTATCATGGCAGCATACTCTCCAGTCTCTCCTGAACATCAAAAGAAATCATTATTATGTACTGGATTTATTTTTTCTTACTACAAGTTCTTTGATAATACAAGGCAAAACATGATTGCCAGCACGTTTCACTAGTTTGTATTCATGTTTTATCTAATTCACTTTAAGCCCATTTCTCTCTGCAGAAATAAACTTGTTACACAGGTTTTTTTTCTTAATCATTCTCAGTCCTTACAGAAGACAAACATGACTACCAGCAAGTTCCATTAGTTGCTTATATTTTGCTTGGCTACACAACCCAGCTGCATTTAAAGCTACCATAGATCTCTTGAAATGCAATTTTCATTTCATTTTTATTTTTTCATTTCCAACAAAATATAATACATAATAACGAATACAATGTAAATTTAACTACCTAAACTCAAGATCAGCTTTAATGTTTCCCTTAAAGGAGCTACACAAAGAAAATTCACTAACAACTCATATTTAGAACAAAATACATATGGATGGAAAGATTTTCTCTTGAAAAACATGAACAATTTGCTGAGAAATCATATAGATATCATGGAAAGGCATAAAATACAATTTTTCAAGACCCTCCTTAGACCCCCGAATGCCCCTGAACTTAAGTCAAACACACAAGCATGGCGAGCTCTGAATTGTGACGTCACACACTGGACGAACAGCTCAGTGCCGTGTAGCAGTATGCAGCTAGCCAGCCGTGTCCCGTATGTGACGTCACAAATATTGACGCTCTACAAAGGACCGCTGAAGGCAGAAAATCTGGATCTCAAAACTAACATTTTTTAGAGTTGATTACTGCGGGGCCCCAAACATATTTTGAAGAGAAAAGTTGTTGTATTTGATCGGCAAGGCTTCCCCTTCGCAAAGATATGAGTTTTGCATCAATTCAAAACACTTTTGATTCTTCGTGTGGCTACTTTAAGAATTCCTATGTAACAACTCTTCAATGGTATTTTCCACAATACCATTATTAAACATAAATAAATAAATAAAAAAATTAACACATATTTATCACCCTTTGATATCATCTGCTGAAAAAGATGTAAAAAACGATATGAATTACCATCCTCATGGCTTCACGCAAACAATAAGAGCTTGTTCAGATATAAAGCGGTAAACTTTTGCAAAATAAACCCGCCACGTTTTTTTACAAGTAAATAAATGGCGACTGCGCGTATTCACAGAGTTCTGTGTTACAAGATACAGAAAAGTGATGCATATTACGTTTTACGTCATCAGAAAGCACGTTTTGCCGGGTCATATATGAACGAGGCTTAATACCGTTCTTTACCGTAGGTGAAGATTCTTGGTGAAGTGAGTGGAACTGTGGGCAGGGCACCTAGGTGGTTAAGCATGGCCACGCGGAAGCCCTGTGACATGGCGTAATGGGTGAAGGTTCGCACGTAAGCCTTCTCAGAATGGTTGGCTATGCCAGGACAAACACACAGTGTGACATCAGCTACAGGGTCAAAGAAAGATGAGAGGAAGAGAGTTGAGATGGTTGAAAGAGATCACAAAATAGAAATTGAGAAGGGATGTTGGGTAAAACTGCCCAATCAAATTTTCTGTAGGCACTACTGTAAACAAAATAAAATAAAATGGCACATTTTTTTGCTCGTGTGAATTTGTTCATACTGCCTTTATTGAAATTCTTCTATCTAATACACCAGTTTACAGTTGTGTGCGCCATTTTAATTGGCGAGTAAACCTAGAGGTCATGTATTTATGCGTAAATTAAGATTGCGCCCATGCAAATTATGATGATATCACTGCCTGCGCGCTGCGTTGTGCGCACATATCATCATTTGCCTGGGCGCAATCTTAATTTACGCTTAGCCTAAATACCACTGACGTGACCTCGGGTCATTCGCTTTGTTTCAGGGCCAATACATCTGTCTGCGCATGCGCACTGATACAACCGTAAAGGGTCATTCCATGTCAAATCACCCAATGGTTTTAACCCTACCATTTTTTATTTTGATGAAACTTAGTGTACTTGTTGAACGTGATCTCACAGCACCAAATCCCAAATTTTAGGTCAATCGGGTGAAGGGTTTGGGAGATACGGCCCACCAAATTTTGAGATTTTTTCAAAAATGGGGCTGGCGGGCCTACCTTTGAACCCTTGTATCTCGGGACCTAATGGGTCAATCTTCACAAAATTTGTATTGTTGGGAAGGGTATTCAATAAGGATTCCAAATCTGCCGCCATTTTGAAAATTCGTACATGTTGGGGTACTTTGACCTCTTGACCTAAGATTTGACCTTGAAATTGACCTTGTGGATCACGTGACCTTGACAATATTTTTTAATGAAATGTAACCTTTGACATGTTCACTAGAACATATAAAAGTTTCAGAGATATAATATATTTTGATTAGGAGCAATAAGGATTGAAAGTATCCATACTTACAGATATTCACAATAAACCCTATTATAATGTATACAATACATGCAATATGCACAGTACAACATACATCTTCCACATGCTTTTTTGTTCTAGGCATATCCATTCTAAATGTCAGCAGTACTTGAATAGAAATAAAATGACAAGTTCATATAGGCCTAAAGGGTTAACAGGATGTATGGCTTTAGGCCTCTGAGTCGGTTCTAGGATAATTACCCCCCTGGAAAATTAACCCCAAGGAAATGTCCCCCCCCCCCCCCCGAAGTCAATTACCCCTTGGACAATTACCCCCTAGGAAAATTACCCCCCCCCCCCCCCCCTATTCGTTAAAAGGGGAAGTCCATCCTGATAATAAGTTGGTTTTAATCAAAGCAGATTTTTTTTTCGGGAGCTTATTATCTTTGAGGGTTAATTTTCCAGGAGGGGGAGGGCGCAATTGTCTGGAGGGTAATTGTCCTCGGGGGTGGGGGGGGGGGGGGACAGATTGTCATAGATGGTAATTTTCTGGAGTTAATTGTCATCTGGGTGTGATAGTCCTCGGGGGCATAATTGTCCTCGGGGGGGGGGGGGGAACATTTCCTGGGGATTAATTTTCCAGGGGGGTAATTATCCTAGAACCGACTCAGAGGCCTAAAGCCATACATCCTGTTAACCCTTTAGGCCTATATAAACTTGTCATTTTATTTCTATTCAAGTACTGCTGACATTTAGAATGGATATGACTAGAACAAAAAAGCATGTGGAAGATGTATGTTGTACTGTGCATATTGCATGTATTGTATACATTATAATAGCGTTTTTTGTGAATATCTGTAAGTATGGATACTTTCAATCCTTATTGCTCCTAAACAAAAAATATTATATCTCTGAAACTTTTATATGTTTAAGTGAACATGTCAGAGATTACATTTCATGAAATTTTTTGTCAAGGTCACGTGATCCACAACGTCAATTTCAAGGTCAAATCTTAGGTCAAGAGGTCAAAGTACCCTAACATGTACAAATTTTCAAAATAGCGGCAGATTTGGAATCCTTATCAGATACCCTTTCCAACAATACAAATTTCGTGAAGATTGACTCATTAGGTCCCGAGATAGAAAGGTTCAAAGGTAGGCCCACCACCCCCATTTTTGCAAAAATCTCAAAATTTGGTTGGCCGTATCTCCCAAACCCCTCACCTAATTGACCTAAAATTTGGGATTTGGTGCTGTGAGATCACACTTAACAAGTACACTAAGTTTCATCAAAATCAAAAATGGTCGGGTTCAGATTTTCGGATTTTTTGGGTGATTTGACATGGAATGACCCTAAACTGGTGTATTCTTTTTTAGTCATTGATTCGCAAGTTTAAAAAATATTTGGCAAAGTTGTCAGAGAATTTTATTTTAAGAAAGTTTAAGAAATGCCCATGGAGATCCCTAATCCCACAATGCCTAGCAAACCTTCTTCCCTTTGTTCATACATAATATGTTAGCATGACAAACAGAATTCCTTTCCTCATAAAGAAACAAACTAATGATAATAATATAAAATAACAAAATAAAACAATACAATTATAGCTAAAGAAGAAATCTAGTAGACTTTTACTGATCTTCCATACCATCTAATAATATTGTACAATAATATCATCATGATAATATCATAATATTCTATTCCTTACCCCCTTGAGGATGGGGTTTTGATGGCTCAAACAGATCAAACGTAAACGTAGCTCCATCCGGCCGAGGTATATTGATACGTTTCCCCTTGGGATAGGGTGCATTGAATCGACCGACCTTGGCGTAGATGAAGCTCTGAATGTGTGCGTTGTGACCCCATAACCGATTAGGCACATATCTAGGCAGAGAAACAGAAAAAAGAGTCAATTTCCTAGTTTCCATTGCGTAGGTAGAAGAACAAATAATGCATCAAAACTACAGGGAAGACAAATCATGAAATTTCCCTTTTCCTCCAATTTCTTTGCTCCAACATCTCTTCATTTTTGTTATCAAGAGTACAAACATGTGTATAGGAGAAAAGTTGTATTGCTTTCATATTCTCATTTGATTTAGTAAGTGATCAAAATTTGTGTTCAACC
Organism: Strongylocentrotus droebachiensis; assembly: GCA_035222895.1. NCBI lineage: Eukaryota > Metazoa > Echinodermata > Echinoidea > Camarodonta > Strongylocentrotidae > Strongylocentrotus > Strongylocentrotus droebachiensis. The sequence continues at coordinate 101,348 of JAVYIG010007479.1, forward strand.
TGTGATAACCTCAAATACTGAAATCATGACAAACTATTCAAAGCATCAAGCACATACCTGTGTGACATAATACGCAGAAGAAGAAGAAAAAAACTAAGCAAGTAGAATTGCATATTGTGTATCATTACAAAGCATAATTGTGTATCATAACAAAACGTAATTGTATAAAATCCTCATTTCAGCTTGGTTAAAAGACCATTTAAAAG
>JAVYIG010007480.1:0-7500 GCA_035222895.1 Strongylocentrotus droebachiensis
GCATAATAAAAAGTAAATGATCATGTAGGACTATATAGGCGAGAAGGGGAGGGGGTTACAAATATTTGGGCAAACGACCCTTAAATATTCCATTTCATTTCATCTCTTTCTTATTCGCCATAAAACGGTACATCTAAAGATTCAAAGACACACAAATTTATGCATAATTATACAAGAAATAAATTGATTCAACCTTTCACCAGTCTACTACTCTGAATTTTCTGATTTCCTCTGTAGTTTGCTAATTATGTTGGATTTCCCTTGAATGAAAGTGATAAAACTCTTTAGTTAAAGTGTATTTTACGAGTGCACTGATATAATACAGCATTCATTTTTGTTTAAATTTACATATCTAGTTGTGTGTGTAACACCCGTAGCCTACTATAGACAAGATCCCAGTCGAGATACGCTGTAGTGAGATGTCTTTCAGAGCCTTTCTTCATCTCAAAACCTTTACGTCCGTGTAATACACGGAAGTTATTAATCACAATAACGTCACCTGTTAGAAAGACAAATGGAAAAGGGGAAAATGACAGGTTTTAAGTTTCAAGTTTATTGTTTCCACTTTATTAAAAATAACATAATTTAAAACAATGTACATGGTAATAATTATAACTAAACATACAATATTGGAAAATAATGTACATGATAATAGTTATGACAAAAGATACAGTAATGAAATCATCATAAGTATGATAAATACATTACAAAAAGCTAATAAAGTGGGGGATCTACTAAAAAGCAAAGCTTGTATTATGTAGGCCCCAATTAACGGTTGTTATATCAATTAAGATATCGGAAGGGTTACTTCTTATAGGTGTTTATTTCAATTTCATAAGCTGGTACTTTAGACATTACACATGAAGAAAGGAAGACAATGAGATGAGACAATGCGATGGGTTGTTTTTTTCTTGGGGGGGGGGGTTCGGAAAAAAAGAGAAAAGCAATGATTTAGAGTGATTCATCTTTATCATAAAGTGATTTTAACCATCGTCGGAAAATTCTGGATGCGCAACAGGACTTATCATTAAAGATCACTAAGGATGTGGTTTTCTAATCATGGGGGTGATTCGCAAAGACCCTATACGTTGAACTTACCTCCAAGTTGGATAAGTTGGACTTAACAATTATGGAAAGCCGTAAGCATCTTTAAAAAAAGTTTTGTAAAGTTATTTTAAAGGCGTAATTTTTTTATATGAATCATTAATATTTTCTATTATCAAGAAGATTTCATGTTCTTGATGTAGACTTTATGAAAAGTCTAAATATTTAAATGTTTTGCTTTTGAATGATATTTTTTCTTGAGGCTACAAATGACTCTCCATAATGTTTAAGTCCAACTTAAGTTCGACTTTATGAAACACCCCCAATTATATTTACCAGCCTCCATCTTGTAGGTGTACAAATTCTTTTGATCGTAGAGGAGATCAGTGAAGAGTTTCATCGCCTTGTAGAAGAGAGCTACTTTCTCAGAAGGCATACGCAGTACAGACGTTCTAGAATGATTGCTGTAAGATATCTGCGTCGCTCACCCTTCGCATCTAAACTGGATTCAAAAGAAGATTAAAAAAGCGAATTGATGCATCATTCCGTTCTCTTAATTTTAATGATGCCCAACCCCAGGAAGAAAAACAAAATCAGTCCATTTCTATGTTTATTTGGACACAAGACTAGAGAACTAAAATGTTAAAAAAACTAACCATCAAAATATAGACCTAGAGCACTCCCCCCCACGCCCCCCCCCCCCCAAAAAAAAAAATCTATGAAGATCAATAGCCTCAAAAAACTATCGTTCGATAAGATAGGTCAAATGAACTCATGGGGGGTGTTTCACAAAGATCCTAAGTTGGACTTAACAAATATGGAAAGCCGTTAGCATCTTTGTAAAAGTTTTGTAAAAGGCATAACATGTTGACTCAAATCTTTTATATTTTCTATTATCAAGGAGATTTCGTTCTTGATGTGGAATTTATAAAAAGTCTAAAATACTTGATTTTTCACTTTTGATTTTTTTTTTTTTAAGGCTTTAAATAGCTCTCCATTATCTTTAAGTCGACTAACATGTTAATCACCCCCAGAAACCTTAAAAAGTATGAGTATGCAAACTTTTAAAACCTAATCATTGCGCACCGCGCAACAATAACGTAACAATATTTTCGAGCGCAGACAAGGTATACGCCAAGGCATTGTTTCGTAATGGACACGTGATCGAAACCTTTGTCGCTGATAGGTTGAAAGTTTATTTGCGTCACGTTTTTCCCCTTGGAAACCACGCTTTGTTATCAAGGTGATAACCACAACAAAAAGTACACTTTCTGATTTTCGTGCACTGGAGAAACACGTAGTGTATCTTCCTCCGAGATTTCGAAAACGAATTTGACGCAAATTTTGCTGAAAATTATATTCTCTTGCTATTCACCAACTATCTTCTGCTTAAATATTAAGGTGAGCATAAAAATATTCAAAAATACCTATCAAATCCTAATTATCCCGTCATTGTAATGCTTTGCAAGAAGTATCATAGCCACACGTTGTGTGTCAGGACTTGTCGTGTATCGGGACAGCTAATTTCAAACAGTTGTTTGAACAAGTTTGTATTTAATGAAAAGGTGTATTAGAAAATTTTAAATGAAAATATTCCCGATAGATAATGCTATTAATTTGATGCATATTTTCCTAAAATCCAATGGCAAAAGATTCTGAACATACGGGCGGCATACAACCCTCCACCCTACACCACGGCCATGCTGAAGAACAGCCATTGGCTGAAGTATGCCACCGTGCTAAATAAAATTCAAAAAAACAAACAAACACCCACAATGAGATCCACACGCATACAGACTATATCTACACTGAACCCCTAATCATAACACAAATGTATATGTTTACATTCAAAAAAATAATAGTATGGTGTAGAGAAATTTGATATTTTCTGAGGGTTGAAGTTATCGAGGGAACCCTTATTGGTTGTTATATTATAACCCACAACAAATATTTTATATTAACCTTAAAACATCTTGGGTAAGCAGGCCTACCAAATGGAAGTCTGCAGAGCCTTCTTGAAAGCAGTTTAGTAACTGACAATACTACAGTGATATCTAATAAAATTAGAATAAATAATCAAAGGATAAGCTAAGACCAACACACGTGTCTAAAATTACCTTCAATGTAAAATGAAACGAATACCTCAGCAATTTAGTTAAAACGACATGTGATTTCTTGTTAGAAACATAATATATGATTGCTATAAAAATCCAAATAGTTTCATTTTTTATTTATATTTATTAGATTGCGTGATTACCAATATTCTAATATTCTGCTTTTTTTCAATTTACATGTACATCTTTAACATCAAGATGACTATCACGACTCCAACAGACATTGAAATGTCAGGTCAGAGACGTCGCCGAGCAAGTCGTATGGACGGTCGCCGTCAACGACTTGCTCTCGGATCGGTAGTCGACCACGGAGCTGAAATCAATACGGCTCTCGACATGGCCCAACGTGTCCCGTCCAACATTGCTTCTGTTCCAGCTGACAAAAACACTGAAATGTCAGCTCAGAGGCAAAGACGGGCACAGCGAATGGCCATAAGATGTCAGCGTCTTAATCTTGGACCAGCGTCTGATCACGCGGCAGAAATTGCACAAGTCATCCATGACTTTTCTGCCGCGTCTCAGACGAAGCAGCCCTCAAAGTGGGCAGCGATTGGCATTCCTTAGAGACAGCTGACAAAGCTAGCTCTCTTGCCTACCTCAAAACTCATTTTAGACTGATGCCACAAAAATTGGCAGCGAAAATGAGGAAGTGGTTAATAATTGGTAGAAAGCGAGACTAAACTGCCTTGTACAATAAGCAAGCAGTTTTTCCACTGTAAATATGTATATACTCCTTAACTAAAAATCAAAACAAATCAAAAATAAATAAAATGTTAATGCATTTGGGAATGTGATATAGAACTAAGTTGCCGACAAGTCGGCAAACAAATATTTACGGCAAGCAGAATTTCCTTTTAAAGCCCCTCTAAAGACGGTGTTGGGAGCCCCAAAAATGTGATGGCAAATTTTCACTTTAATTTTATCATCTTTTGAAAGAGGATGGAATTTAAGACACATTTCTGCTGAACAAATGTGTTTGAAGTCAAATATTGATGAAAGAATACAAGGCTTTCTGCGTACAACAGAAAACCCAAATTATTAATATTTTTCTTCGAACACATTTTTTTTGTTTTTTGGAGGGGGGGATCTTTACAGAAGTGTGTATTAAATGATATCCTCTTTTACATTATGATACAATTTAACTGAAATTTTGCCATCAAATTTTTGGCGAAATTGGGGCTCCCAACACTTTAGAGGGGCTCTGTTACACTCTTTGTAAAATGAGATTTCGTGGAAACCAATAAACTATCTATCTATCTATCTATCTTTTGCAGACGAAAAATCCGTCGAAGTGGGCGGCGACAGACTTAACGGCGAGACAAACATTACTCGATCCAAATTAAAAAAAGACGACGAATACCTTTCTTTTCTAGAGTAAAATAAAACAGAACAAACAATCATCATTATCGGAAATACTTTCAAGAAATCAACTACAGGGCCATCTCAAAACCCTAATGACTGTCCCATTTAGAAAATCATATTCTGGTTTATACGTAACACGTCTTTTTTAATGTTCGTATATTTCAATAGGTGATAGACAAGGCTAATAAAATTGCCCTAAGTTCATTTTTCGAAAGTCTTTTCAATCGTGTTAAACGAGAAACAAAATAAACAAAAAGGGTAAATAACTACTTCAGCAAACAGCGAGACGATAGGCACAGAAATAGTTCATAACAATTATATAAAAATAACAAATTTCTTGTGATTGTAATCTGTAATCCTCAAAGCAGACAACACCAGTACCAAATAAAACATAAACTTTCTTTTTCATTCAAAATAATTGGATTTGTAGATTTCGTTGTTTGTTAGCATTATTCCAGTGGTGGACAACTGAATGTGTCGTGGGTGATAAAAGTAGATTGCAAATGAGTGAGCTATAGACCAAGTCAAAAAGGAGAACTTTCTGAATATTGATCCTATACAAGAAGCTAGATAGTCGCAGAGGTCTTATGAAGAAGAAGAACAAGATGATGATGATGATGATGATGAAATAAATGATAATAATGACGTTGATAATGATGACAATGGTGATGGTGATGATGATGATGAAGTTGATAATAATGATGATGATGATGATGATGATGATAGTGGTGATAATGATGATGATGGTTATAGTGGTGATAATGATGATGATAGTGGTGGTGATGATGATAGTGGTGGTGATGATGATAGTGGTGGTGATGATGATGATAATGATGCTGATGATGATGAAAGTGGTGGTGATGATGATGATAGTGGTGGTGATGATGATAGTGGTGGTGATGATGATAGTGGTGGTGATGATGATAGTGGTGGTGATGATGATGATAGTGGTGGTGATGATGATGATAGTGGTGGTGATGATGATAGTGGTGGTGATGATCATGATAGTGGTGGTGATGATGATAGTGGTGGTGATGATCATGATAGTGGTGGTGATGATGATAGTGGTGGTGATGATGAAAGTGGTGGTGATGATGATGATAGTGGTGGTGATGATGATAGTGGTGGTGATGATCATGATAGTGGTGGTGATGATGATAGTGGTGGTGATGATGATGATAGTGGTGGTGATGATGATAGTGGTGGTGATGATGATGATAGTGGTGGTGATGATGATAGTGGTGGTGATGATGATGATAGTGGTGGTGATGATGATAGTGGTGGTGATGGTCATGATAGTGGTGGTGATGATGATAGTGGTGGTGATGATCATGATAGTGGTGGTGATGATGATAGTGGTGGTGATGATGATGATAGTGGTGGTGATGATGATAGTGGTGGTGATGATGAAAGTGGTGGTGATGATGATAGTGGTGGTGATGATGAAAGTGGTGGTGATGATCATGATAGTGGTGGTGATGATGATAGTGGTGGTGATGATCATGATAGTGGTGGTGATGATGATAGTGGTGGTGATGATCATGATAGTGGTGGTGATGATGATAGTGGTGGTGATGATCATGATAGTGGTGGTGATGATGATAGTGGTGGTGATGATCATGATAGTGGTGGTGATGATGATAGTGGTGGTGATGATGATAGTGGTGGTGATGATGATGATAGTGGTGGTGATGATCATGATAGTGGTGGTGAGGATGATAGTGGTGGTGATGATGATAGTGGTGGTGATGATGATGATAATGATGCTGATGATGATGAAAGTGGTGGTGATGATGATGATGATGATAGTGGTAACGATGACGTAGATGATGACGATTATTACGATGGTAATAATGATGGTGATGATAATGATGTAAAATAATGATGGTGGTGATTGTTATGGTGAGAATGATGGTGCTGGCGATGATGCAGATGTGATGTTGACGATAAACGTGATGAGTGACTTGTGGCTACTTCTAAATCGAAGGGCGATATTTAAGAAGAAAAAAAAACAAAACAAGAAACAGTGTTTCCTACATATTTTACACGAGATTACAGAGTAAAAGTAAGTTTTGTTCAGGGCAATCAGACATTTTTTTCTAAAACAAAGCATCATTTTTCATTAGGGGCGGTGGGGAGGGGGGGGGGGGGACTATTACATAAGAACCAAGCCTTACCGAATGATTTTATTCCTGGCCATCTGGAAGTACCTTCCTGGACCCATCAATCCTGTCTGGTAGAACTCCACATCTTCGGATGACAGGGCTTCAAATGCTTCCGGGTCAATCTCCTTGAGTTGTTTGGCTACACTGAAACCATCGACTAGAGTACTGTCACCACCAGCACCTTCAAACTGCTTGATGCAATGCAGTAATTCGATCTGAAAGAGAGACGGAAGTGGGAGTTGTTCGTCAACAAAGCTAATTCAAGATAATCCTCCGTATTTTTTCGTTCGAGAATTAGAAGCGAACAGAACTGATTATTATTTTTTGTCACCTTCATCAAATATACTAAACTAGACAATATTTTAGGAGCGTCAGTATATTAATGTTATGTGGGACGTTAACAGTTGAAATAGAACAAAGAAACTGGAACAAGTTTTCAGCAAATTTTAAAAACTCCCGAACATTTTCTACCCTTGTTGACTATGAAAATATAAAATGAGGAATTGTTTTTCCTATCAGAAATTTTCGGCTGACATGTCACAAAATGTGGCTGACGACCCCCTCCCCCCCCCCCCCCCCATCAATTTTTTTTACCGACGCCACTTGCAAAGAAGAAAGAGGAAGAAAGAACGAATAGGGATATTTATCTGAGGAGGAAAGTAATAGATGTCCTCCTTGCACTTAGTTAAGACTACTCACCCCTGGTTGTTGTTGGTAATATGTGAGGTCGGTATGAAAGAAGAGATTTCCCGCAGTGTAGATGGGGTTCTTGGGGTTTGTTGGAGCATACACTGAACTGACCTGTCTGTGAAAAG